>JAGVVM010009371.1:0-16632 GCA_019149425.1 Psidium friedrichsthalianum
TTAATCAGGAGGGTTTCCTCTAATCAAATAAAAGCAATGATCCTAAAAATTCTCCGCACTACCTAACGTGGCCACCCAACTAGTGGCCTAACACAAGGAACTTCTGATGTGGCAGAGGCCGAGCAAACAACAGTTTTTCAGTTTACTGGAGCTCGGGCTGCAAAAGCATCTTCAACTCTGTCCATACTGCCTTCGTCCTCTCATCCACGCTCTGGCTTCGAGCTCCGCGATCTTAACTGTGTTGGCCATCGATTCTTCCTGCACTTTCACGATCCTCATGCTCCGCTTCTTTTCCAGCGTATCCCATTTTGCGCCGACCCTTGCGCACTCCCTCACCCAGCATTGTACGATATTATGTAAACAGAGAAGTGTATGACGCGCATGGGCATCGCTCGATAGGATGTGACGAGATATTGCCATAATCCCCGTTCCAATAATCTGCCTTGGCGTGAAATCAATCTTATTGTTTAGTAATGTAGAGAAATGAAAGGACGGGAAAATGAAAGGCAAAAACAGCCCATGAGACCGGATTGCACGTACTTTACCACTACCATCCTCACTCAATTACATCGACTTTCTCAACAAAATTGCTGAAGTTCGAAAGCTTCAAAACTTATTCACCACTGCACTAATGAGCCGCGTCATCCTTTCCAGATTCCCGCTTCTCCATTGAATACAATTAGGCGAACGGTTTTATGCTGCAATTAATTTGATTCCCTTTAAGAAACAAACTTAATTCATCAGCCATTACTTCTCTGATCTGTAAGCAAAAGAATGTGCTTAAATCCATGATGCAATAAAAAGAAGAAGAAAAACCCCAAATTTTCTCCATCATGTAACTAATTAGTAAGATCATATCATTTCGAAGGATGATAAATATGCCAGTTGACAACAGGATTCACACGTGCGTGTGAATAAAACATATTAATCCCAGTACCGTACGAGAATAGCAACTTCTGAGGTCATCATGAGCACTCAAAAGCAAATAATCTCTTGCTTACCCATGTTCAAAGTTTTCATGTCAAACCATGATCCTGCGCACATCAGCTAGTAGTTCTCATTCCATTCAGTGCAAGGAAGCAAACCAATAAGCATACCATCGCTTCACCAATGGCATGTCCACAAAACAGTATCTTGATAACTTAAAGTGGCTTCCACTCTATCTAGCGATGATTGCGACCGTCCAGAGTTCATGTTGAATAATGGCTCAGCATACATCATGGAAGTGGATGACGCGACACTGTAGTTCACTGCATATTACTTGATCACTATGCTTTGTTCAAGCAAAATTTCGTTCATGACATCAAATGGTGATAGGACCAGAACTTGTTTTGGTGTTATAGCTCATTGGTTTCCGAGGGCAAAATAGTGGATTGAGAAGGAAGAAACTTACCTTGGGTTTATGAATGAGCATAATCAACCCACACCCAATCGAAATCTACATCTGGACAAAGTCCAAGAGTTGTCTTATTTCTAGTTCCAATACACCATCTCCACGCAAACGTGTGGCGAGCTTCGTCGATTAAATTCAGATGTGTATCTTTGCTGTGGTTTCTAAGTGCCTCATTATCGTATTGAATCCCGGCGTTGCATCCTTATGTCTCAGCTTTGTCTTCGATAAAATAGTGGATTGAGAAGGAAGAACTTACCCTAGGGTTTATGAATGAGCATAATCAACCCATCACCCAAATCGAAAATCTACATCTGGACAAAGTCCAAGAGTTGTCTTATTTCTAGTTCCAAATACACCATTTCCACAACGTGTGGCGAGTTTCGTCGATTAAATTCCGATGTGTATCTTTGCTGTGGTTTCTAAGTGCCTCATTATCGATTGAATCCCGGCATTGCATCCTTACGTCTCAAGCTTTGTCTTCCATTAAATTTTGGCAAATTGTGTACTTTTAGTTTGCATTTGAAGTAAATACAGATTCCTCTGTGTTGTGTGCCTCTGATATTTCCTGTCCGAAATTGCCACACAACTCGTCTCCTACAATACTTTACGAATTTTCTGACAGGAATCTTTCGCACGTCTTGATGTGTAGGCTCATGGATAGTATGGGCCAAGTTTTGGTAGTGTGACTTGTTTTCATTTATATCGCTTGAAACCGCCCAATGGCATTATTACCTTAAGTAATACAACTTTAATACATGCTTCATGTGACGGCTCCAACAGTCGAGTAACTATTCGAATTGACATGCCCAATTAAGGGTGGACTTGGTTGGGGAAAACTCCATGACAAAAGAAAACGATTTTTCAGAAAATTATCTTTTAGAAATGATTAGTTTTCCTATGTTTTTTTTTTGGTAAGGTAGCAAATTAGTTTTCCTATGTTTAGTGATATGTGGTTGAAAACCTTTTTTGGTGGTTGGATTTCATTCGAAAAATAATTTCAATTTCATGACTTTAATTTGAGGAAAAAAATTGAAATAATTTATTATTATTTATTTATTATTTTTTCCCTTCTTTACCAGCATCGCCGTGGCAGCCATCGGCCGAGAAAGACGAAAATAAAAAATTTGAGATCACAATTTCAGAAAATGTTTTCATCTCTTTAGATTTAAAAATTCACTTTTCCAATTTTATACATGAATTTATGTTGACCGCAAAGTGTTTTCCTTAATTAAGTCACTTTTAGCAAACAAATGAGTGAAAGTCTAAAAAATCATTTCCATACTTTCACTAAAACAATGCGCCCTAAGTTATTAGCTATTTGTATTCAATTTTTTGCACTTTTACGATATGATAAAATTTTTGGAATTTAGATCGAACTATATCAAGACTACATTTTGCATTTCACTTGAATGTGCAGTTGTAAACTTCTGAGAATGCATTGCAAAATAGATTAGATGAACAGAGCCAAAGTAATAACCACGCTAGCAATTTCGCTAGCATGTCTGGTGCATCTCCCCACTCTAAGCAAATGCCAGAAACATAAAACAAATGAAAAGTACTTCCTAGAAGGCATAGGCCATTGTACAGCATTTTTGAAAAAACAGGAAGTGATTGCTCAATTGCGTGATCAAAGTGATGTAGGAAATGCACATGGACACCGCTTGACAGGATGTGACGACAAATGCCTAAACAACGTTCCAAATTATCTACCTTGATATGAAATAAATCCCGCTGATGGTGGAAGGACTTTTGTTTCTACACATATTTCGCAGATGACTGGATATTTTAGTAAATGTAGAGGAAACGAATGTATGTGAAGATGAAGAGTAAAAACAACTGATGAAACAGATTTGCATAACAGTACGATACTTCACTTACATACATCGACATTGTCAAACAGATTTGCACCACTGAGCCTCGTCGTCCCTCCCTATATTCCCGCTTCTCCAACTGAATACGGATTTCAGGCAGACAGTTTATGCTGCAATTAAATGTGAATATCTGCTAAGATAAAAACTCAAAATCTTCAAGCCATTACCATCTACGATCTGAGTGCAAAGAAGATGCTGAAGTCCATTACTCAGAAAAATTGTAAATCCAAAACCATATAATCATGTAAGTACATGGTCAAAAGCATGGTAAAATAATGCAGCCAGTAACATATCACAAATGCATGTGAACAAAAACAACATTAGACCCCACTGCCTGAGAATAAGCAACTGCAGAGCAATCGACACTTTGCCTTAGTAGTTTTCATTTAAATGCGAGTAGTTCTCATCTCAACGCAGTTTAAAGGAGCCAACCAATAAACATACCATCTATTCACCACCAATATCCTCTAAACATATCTGGATAGCTTAAAATAGCTTCCACTCTATCTAGCAATGCTTGCAACAGCCTAGAGTTCATGTTGAAAAGTGGCTCATCAGTAGCAATACCCCTGTTGCATGAAACACCCAACTTGACTACAGAAGAACTTAATAAAGGAGAGTGACATAATCACGGAAGCACAAGACCACACACCTGCAAGTTCACTGTATGTTACAATCATCATGCTTTGTACTAGCAAACTTTTAATTCATGACACCAAATAGTTGATAGAATTAGAACTTGTGTTGGTGTTATAGCTCATCTAGTTTCTTCCAAGAGCAAAATAGCGGAATTGAGAAGGAAGAAGCTTACCCTGTGATTTCTGGAAGAACATAATCAGCCCTCCATCCAATCGAAAATCCCACCTGGACAAGTCCAAGAGTGGTTTTATTTCTAATTCGAGATACACCATCTCCACCCAAACATGTGGTGAGCTTCCATTTCCAACCGATTGCATTTAACTGAAAATTGTGGCCTTCACTAACCTGTACTTTTCAAGCACACTAATCTGACTGACTCCCCAAAAACTTTACCAATTATAGCTAAATACCCACAGACGTTAACAGACTTATTGATGATTCAGAATATTGAGCCTTGCCAGCCCAAAACAGAGGCGACATCAATACGCCTCAAACCTGGACATTCAAGAACTTCGTGACAGGAATCTTTTTCGACAGAATGCGCACGTCTTGATGTATAGGCACTGGGTCAGCCTTACAACAAATGGCTCGGTTCCTTGTAGTGATAGGGGGCTTCGAATGATGATTACCTAAAGCTTAGGTAATTCCCTCGTAGTACCTCCTTTTCTTGATCCACCCTTCCCTTCGATTCCAGAGTTCCGACCTATACTTATAAAGGAGTGGGAGTCCAGCCCACTAAGACCTTATCACCTTTCACCGGAGATCAAGACCGGAAGATGCCAATTCAGGCCACCTCCATAGGGATGGAAGGCAGTTCTGGCATGAGGGAAAGATTCAACTTTAAAAGACTGGATGGTTTGGCTTGGTTGATGGAAAAAGTGACGTAAGTCGAGCTGCTATCGATCATGGAATAAAAGACAGGTTGGGACAATCCTGTTAGCTAGGGATTCAGTGCTAAAGCTCATCAAGCAAAGTGTGTTCTTGAACAACTGAATCACCGATTTCGTTTTTGAGTATGGGTTTGGCTCTGCCTCTAGCTATTCTTGTAGGCATTAGGGCTGGCCCAATTTGACCTTCTGTTGGGAGATGGGCATTCCCCCGTTCCAGGCCGCTTGGTTGTTCTGTTGATGGAGGGGAAAGAGGAGGGCTCGAACAAGGCATGCTGCAAGAGCGAAGGGCAGCGGCAGCAGTGCGCGAAGGGCAGCAGCAGCAGTGCGCGAAGGGCAGCGGCAGCAGTGCTGTTCCGCTAAAATTTGTCCTTTTTTAATGCTTTGCTCCGCAGAACCTAGGGTTTTTATGGATACAAGTATTTGATGAAACCAATAATTATAGCAATCCACATATGTCCTCTCTCCCATCAATCAGTATTGGTTGAGGTAATGGTATGGAAATATCCCTATTTCTTTTTTTTCCTTATAGACAAACTTCCACTGGCGATCTGGGGATAGAGGCTTGAACACAAGCTTTGATTGAAAATCATTCCTTGGAGCATTGTAAAACTGATTAAAATATTAAATCAATATTGTCACAATGAGGCTATTTTCCATAACTTCATTACCTGAACAAGCGGAGTTAAACCAGGCCTCAAAGGCTCCAACAAAAGCTTTGCTTGATGGTCAATCCTGGGAGAACCATAAGACAGACCCCAAGTGTCGAGAGCCATGAATCATAATGAGTCATAGATAATACGTACAAAACATTAAACACAAATATACTTCCGCTTAAGCTGAGTATGGTGAACGAGAACACAGAAATCAAAATGTCCGATGAATTAAAACAGCAGTCAGAGTAATAAAGAACAAAAGACACCGCAAGAAAAAGAAAGTCCATGTTCATCTAATTCATCATGCCACTATTACTAACAGAAGCTATATTAGGTCAATAAGCACGAAGTAGTGAACACAAAGCCAAGCCAACAAATGGATTCACGGAAAAATATCGACTAGCATATGGTGACGAAATCTACACGAATAACTGTAAGGCTGTCCCATTCTACGTGACAGATCTTGTACAAGTCCGATCAACATCTTCAGCCAACAGATCATGAAAGAAGCTCATAAAAGTGCTCCCATTAATGAACCACTTCTAACATCTTCACTAATCAAACAGCAGTGAAACTGTAACAAAACTCCTTTATCTCCCATGAATGCATGGATTGATATCTGAACAGTTCCACTCTCCGGATTCTCCCTCACGTGCGGACTGACATATTGACTTAACACAGAGCCCTAAAATGGACTTCTCCGAAGGAAGCAAACAAGAGGGCTCTAACTCATGAAGTTGCCATGTCAATTTCTCAGGTCAATCTATCTGAAAACTTAAACTAGATGGAAGCATCACTAAATCCTTTTAACATTTTAAATTCCCTGACATTGATAAAACATCTCTGATATTTGATTAAACAGCAAAGTTGTGCCATCCGCACATTGAAATATCTGGCACTTGTCTTCAAGACCAAAGAACTTGTGTATATCAAATTAGACAGGAACCACATCTAATATTCACATTACGTTGACCCAAGCTTCAGATACCATTTGCAGATGACCTCAAATGAACATTTCATTCATTCCTTCAAGCGTTAATGGTTTGGTTCATCTATCCACAGCTCTCTCGACAAAATTAGCCACTAGATCACCCTTTTTTCATTCATCCAGGCCAATCATACTTGCTAGAGACAAACTTTAGATATGTCGTAACACAAATGCGAGCAAAATCTAGACACTCAAAAGAGACACCTTCAGATTAACATCGATTCGGAGCCCCTTCCACAACCGACGGGGGCCAACCCAACAATCTCCCCCTCACACATCGAGCCCTAGATTGGAGCCACAACAACCCGTATCTCTTCCATGTGATGTTGGATTCAAATTTGTTGGTAACTTAGGCTCTAATACCAGTGTTGGCTGGTATTGGACCTTTCTCATCTCAAAAGTTAGCTAAAAAAATAAGGCTTTCTCTCGCAATTATAAACCGACTACCAACCCTACTATAACCAATATGAGACAACTCCAACAATCTCATCTAGCCCGACGAACTTGTGCAAGTCTGTTTTTTTTTTTCCCTTAAGATTTTAGTGTGAATATTATTTCAAAAATACCTGAGAGATATCCAGAGGTTTTGATATGAGACGTAAATCCTTGCTCTTGTCGTTCACCATGAACGTAGCCTTCAGCTGAATTACATAAATTTCTTGTGTTGTCTCTTGGCTTCTGCTTTTCAGGCTTGTCGATAGCCCAACGTTTCATTTCAGAGACTGAGTTTAGTGATGGTTGTATGCTGGGAAGTCGGAATCGCTCTTTGTCCTCGGTTAAAATGGCAAATGGTTCTTCGATTAAAAAAAAAAACATGGCAAAGGGTTCGCACCGTCTTTTCTCATGCCTTGTGTCATGTGGCTGTTATGTTTGACTTCCATATTTATTGACTTCTGTGTTGACTTCTCTCTAACAAGAAACTCCGCTTGTTATGATTTTAAGCAACTATCTTCTGGTTAAGGATGGAATTAGGGAGCGTATGCATCTTAGCATTGTTATGTCAAGATGTGAATTATTTATGTTGACCATAGGGCTTGGCTGCAATGATTCCATCGATCACGTGCATATTCTCGCCAGATTTGAAAATCACCTTCTCTCTTTTATTTGAGTATTATTTTACTAACGCACGGCTTATATGGAGTTGTCATCGGTGGAGATCGTGGAGTCCGGCTTGACCTGGTTCAAAGAGGAGGGCTTGGCATGTCACGGAAGTTAGGGTTAGGGCTTGTGCTTTTCAAATTGGAGAGAGAGACGTGAGATCAATGTAGGCTAGGGTTAGGACTCGTACTTTTCAAATTAGGTGATTGCATAATTTTTTTTTTTAAAAAAGGTACGACCTGAAGCACTCCTCATCCTGGATCGGCCCGACTCGAATGGGTCA
This sequence comes from Psidium friedrichsthalianum, assembly GCA_019149425.1. Classification (NCBI taxonomy): domain Eukaryota; kingdom Viridiplantae; phylum Streptophyta; class Magnoliopsida; order Myrtales; family Myrtaceae; genus Psidium; species Psidium friedrichsthalianum. The sequence goes on from JAGVVM010009371.1 coordinate 7,816, forward strand.
AAAGACCCTGCACTTGACTCTTACTCGGAGAAGACCATGGCTCGACCCTAAATAACCAAAATTTTTTGGGTTAGGTTGGGCCAGCTCGAGCTTTTTTACACCCCTAATTACAAGTAGTGTCACACGACACCTACACTTCAATTTTTCTGAATAAGTAAATAATCCTATGTTAGAGTGACTATTTCTGTTTTTGGCCCCTAAATTGAACGAACATATAGGTTTGAAAAAGGCTATTTGCGTTTACTCTCATTTCCTAATCTTAGCTAACAAATTCAAATGTAATTAAGGGTGCATTTGTATAAATGAAAGTGTTTCCCAAGAATTGATTTTCCGGATTTTCATCCGTTTGGTTCACCCAAAATGCCTTAGTCAATAAAAAATACTTTTCGATCAATGAAAAATTCATGCATAAAATTAGGAAAGTGAATTCCCCAATCTAAAGTGGTGAAAATACTTTCCAGAATTGCTTCTCTTATTTTTAAAAAATTAAAATTTTTGTTAATTTTTTAAATTTTAAAAAATTTGAGAGAAGCAATTCTGGAAAGTATTTTCACCACTTTAGATTGGGGAATTCACTTTCCTAATTTTATGCTGAATTTTTCATTGATCGAAAAGTATTTTTTATTGACTAAGGCATTTTGGGTGAACCAAACGGATGAAAATCCGGAAAATCAATTCTTGGGAAACACTTTCATTTATACAAATGCACCCTTAATTACATTTGAATTTGTTAGCTAAGATTAGGAATGAGAGTAAACGCAAATAGCCTTTTCAAACCTATATGTTCGTTCAATTTAGGGCCAAAAACAGAATAGTCACTCTAACATAGGATTATTTACTTATTCAGAAAATTGAAGTGTAGGTGTCGTGTGACACTACTTGTAATTAGGGGTGTAAAAAAGCTCGAGCTGGCCCAACCTAACCCAAAAAATTTTGGTTATTTAGGGTCGAGCCATGGTCTTCTCCGAGTAAGAGTCAAGTGCAGGGTCTTTTGACCCATTCGAGTCGGGCCGATCCAGGATGAGGAGTGCTTCAGGTCGGTACCTTTTTTTAAAAAAAAAATTATGCAATCACCTAATTTGAAAAGTACGAGTCCTAACCCTAGCCTACATTGATCTCACGTCTCTCTCTCCAATTTGAAAAGCACAAGCCCTAACCCTAACTTCCGTGACATGCCAAGCCCTCCTCTTTGAACCAGGTCAAGCCGGACTCCACGATCTCCACCGATGACAACTCCATATAAGCCGTGCGTTAGTAAAATAATACTCAAATAAAAGAGAGAAGGTGATTTTCAAATCTGGCGAGAATATGCACGTGATCGATGGAATCATTGCAGCCAAGCCCTATGGTCAACATAATAATTCACATCTTGACATAACAATGCTAAGATGCATACGCTCCCTAATTCCATCCTTAACCAGAAGATAGTTGCTTAAAATCATAACAAGCGGAGTTTCTTGTTAGAGAGAAGTCAACACAGAAGTCAATAAATATGGAAGTCAACATAACAGCCACATGACACAAGGCATGAGAAAAGACGGTGCGAACCCTTTGCCATGTTTTTTTTTTTAATCGAAGAACCATTTGCCATTTTAACCGAGGACAAAGAGCGATTCCGACTTCCCAGCATACAACCATCACTAAACTCAGTCTCTGAAATGAAACGTTGGGCTATCGACAAGCCTGAAAGCAGAAGCCAAGAGACAACACAAGAAATTTATGTAATTCAGCTGAAGGCCTACGTTCATGGTGAACGACAAGAGCAAGGATTTACGTCTCATATCAAAACCTCTGGATATCTCTCAGGTATTTTTGAAATAATATTCACACTAAAATCTTAAGGAAAAAAAAAACAGACTTGCACAAGTTCGTCGGGCTAGATGAGATTGTTGGAGTTGTCTCATATTGTTATAGTAGGGTTGGTAGTCGGTTTAATTGCGAGAGAAAGCCTTATTTTTTTAGCTAACTTTTGAGATGAGAAGGTCCAATACCAGCCAACACTGGTATTAGAGCCTAAGTTACCACAAATTTGAATCCAACAATCACATGGAAGAGATACGGGTTGTTGTGGCTCCAATCTAGGGCTCGATGTGTGAGGGGGAGATTGTTGGGGTTGGCCCCCGTCGGTTGTGGAAGGGGCTCCGAATCGATGTTAATCTGAAGGTGTCTCTTTTGATGTGTCTAGATTTTTGCTCGCATTTGTGTTACGACATATCTAAAGTTTGTTCTCTAGCAAGTATGATTGGCCTGGATGAATGAAAAAAGGTGATCTAGTGGCTAAATTTTGTCGAGAGAGCTGTGGATAGATGAACCAAACCATTAACGCTTGAAGGAATGAATGAAATGTTTCATTTGAGGTCATCTGCAAATGGTATCTGAAGCTTGGGTCAACGTAATGTGAATATTAGATGTGGTTCCTGTCTAATTTGATATACACAAGTTCTTGGGTCTTGAAGACAAGTGCCAGATATTTCAATGTGCGGATGGCACAACTTTGCTGTTTAATCAAATATCAGAGATTGTTTTATCAATGTCAGGGAATTTAAAATGTTAAAAGGATTTTTAGTGATGCTTCCATCTAGTTTAAGTTTTCAGATAGATTGACCTGAGAAATTGACATGGCAACTTCATGAGTTAGAGGCCCTCTTGTTTGCTTCCTTCGGAGAAGTCCATTTTAGGCTCTGTGTTAAGTCATATGTCAGTCCGCACGTGAGGGAGAATCCGGAGAGTGTTGAACTGTTCAGATATCAATCCATGCATTCATGGGAGATAAATGGAGTTTTGTTACGTTTCACTGCTGTTTGATTAGTGAAGATGTTAGAAGTTGGTTCATTAATGGGAGCACTTTTATGAGCTTTTTTTCATGATCTGTTGGCTGAAGATGTTGATCGGACTTGTACAAGATCTGTCACGTAGAATGGGACAGCCTTACAGTTATTCGTGTAGATTTCGTCACCATATGCTAGTCGATATTTTTCCGTGAATCCATTTGTTGGCTTGGCTTTGTGTTCACTACTTCGTGCTTATTGACCTAATATAGCTTCTGTTAGTAATAGTGGCATGATGATTAGATGAACATGGACTTTCTTTTTCTTGCGGTGTCTTTTGTTCTTTTATTACTCTGACTGCTGTTTTTAATTCATCGGACATTTTGATTTCTGTGTTCTCGTTCACCATACTTCAGCTTAAGCGGAAGTATATTTGTGTTTTATGTTTTGTACGTATTATCTATGACTCATTATGATTCATGGCTCTCGACACTTGGGGTCTGTCTTATGGTTCTCCCAGGATTGACCATCAAGCAAAGCTTTTGTTGGAGCCTTTGAGGCCTGGTTTAACTCCGCTTGTTCAGTTATGAAGTTATGGAAATAGCCTCATTGTGACAATATTGATTTAATATTTTAATTCAGTTTTACAATGCTCCAAGGAATGATTTTCAATCAAAGCTTGTGTTCAAGCCTCTATCCCCAGATCGCCAGTGGAAGTTTGTCTATAAGGAAAAAAAGAAATAGGGATATTTCCATTACCATTACCTCAACCAATACTGATTGATGGGAGAGAGACTATGTGGATTGCTATAATTATTGGTTTCATCAATACTTGTATCCATAAAAAAACTAGGTTCTGCGGAGCAAATGCATTAAAAAAGGACAAATTTTAGCGGAACAGCACTGCTGCCGCTGCCCTTTCGCGCACTGCTGCTGCTGCCCTTCGCGCACTGCTGCCGCTGCCCTTCGCTCTTGCAGCATGCCTTGTTCGAGCCCTCCTCTTTCCTCCTCCCTCAACAGAACAACCAAGTCGCCTGGAACGGGGGAATGCCATCTCCCAACAGAAGGTCAAATTGGGCCAGCCCTAATGCCTACAAGAATAGCTAGAGGCAGAGCCAAACCCATACTCAAAACGAAATCGGTGATTCAGTTGTTCAAGAACACACTTTGCTTGATGAGCTTTAGCACTGATCCCTAGCTAACAGGATTTGTCCCAACCTGTCTTTTATTCCATGATCGATAGCAGCTCGACTTACGTCACTTTTTCCATCAACCAAGCCACATCCAGTCTTTTAAAGTTGAATCTTTCCCTCATGCCAGAACTGCCTCCATCCCTATGGAGGTGGCCTGAATGGCATCTTTCCGGTCTTGATCTCCGGTGAAAGGTGATAAGGTCCTTAGTGGGCTGGACTCCCACTCCTTTATAAGTATAGGTCGGAACTCTGGAATCGAAGGAAGGGTGGATCAAGAAAGGAGGTACTACGAGGGAATTACCTAAGCTTTAGGTAATCATCATTCGAAGCCCCCTATCACTACAAGGAACCGAGCCATTTGTTGTAAGGCTGACCCAGTGCCTATACATCAAGACGTGCGCATTCTGTCGAAAAAGATTCCTGTCACGAAGTTCTTGAATGTCCAGTTTGAGGCGTATTTGATGTCGCCTCTGTTTTGGGCTGGCAAGGCTCAATATTCTGAATCATCAATAAGTCTGTTAACGTCTGTGGGTATTTAGCTATAATTGGTAAAGTTTTTGGGAGTCAGTCAGATTAGTGTGCTTTGAAAAGTACAGGTTAGTGAAGGCCACAATTTTCAGTTAAATGCAATCGGTTGGAAATGGAAGCTCACCACATGTTTGGGTGGAGATGGTGTATCTCGAATTAGAAATAAAACCACTCTTGGACTTTGTCCAGTGTGGATTTTCGATTTGGATGGAGGGCTGATTATGTTCTTCCAGAAATCACAGGGTAAGCTTCTTCCTTCTCAATTCCGCTATTTTGCTCTTGGAAGAAACTAGATGAGCTATAACACCAACACAAGTTCTAATTCTATCAACTATTTGGTGTCATGAATTAAAAGTTTGCTAGTACAAAGCATGATGATTGTAACATACAGTGAACTTGCAGGTGTGTGTCTTGTGCTTCCGTGATTTATGTCACTCTCCTTTATTAAGTTCTTCTGTAGTTCAAGTTGGGTGTTTCATGCACAGGGGTATTGCTACTGATGAGCCACTTTTCACATGAACTCTAGGCTGTTGCAAGCATTGCTAGATAGAGTGGAAGCTATTTTAAGCTATCCAGATACTGTTTAGAGGATATTGGTGGTGAATAGATGGTATGTTTATTGGTTGGCTCCTTTAACTGCGTTGAGATGAGAACTACTCGCATTTAAATGAAAACTACTAAGGCAAAGTGTCGATTTGCTCTGCAGTTGCTTATTCTCAGGCAGTGGGGTCTAATGTTGTTTTTTGTTCACATGCATTTGTGATATGTTACTGGCTGGCATTATTTTACCATGCTTTTGACCATGTACTTACATGATTATATGGTTTTTGGATTTACAATTTTTTCTGAGTAATGGACTTCAGCATCTTCTTTTGCACTCAGATCGTAGATGGTAATGGCTTGAAGATTTTGAGTTTTTATCTAGCAGATATTCACATTTAATTGCAGCATAAACTGTCTGCCTGAAATCCGTATTCAGTTGGAGAAGCGGGAATATAGGGAGGACGACGAGGCTCAGTGGTGCAAATCTGTTTGACAATGTCGATGTATGTAAGTGAAGTATCGTACTGTTATGCAAATCTGTTTCATCAGTTGTTTTTACTCTTCATCTTCACATACATTCGTTTCCTCTACATTTACTAAATATCCAGTCATCTGCGAAATATGTGTAGAACAAAAGTCCTTCCACCATCAGCGGGATTTATTTCATATCAGGTAGATAATTTGGAACGTTGTTTAGGCATTTGTCGTCACATCCTGTCAAGCGGTGTCCATGTGCATTTCCTACTCACTTTGATCACGCAATTGAGCATCACTTCCTGTTTTTTCAAAAATGCTGTACAATGGCCTATGCCTTCTATGGAAGTACTTTTCATTTTTGTTTTATGTTTCTGGCATTTGCTAGAGTGGGAGATGCACCAGACATGCTAGCGAAATTGCTAGCGTGGTTATTACTTTGGCTCTGTTCATCTAATCTATTTTGCAATGCATTCTCAGAAGTTTACAACTGCACATTCAAGTGAAATGCAAAATGTAGTCTTGATATAGTTCGATCTAATTCCAAAAATTTTATCATATCGTAAAAGTGCAAAATTGAATACAAATAGCTAATAACTTAGGGCGCATTTGTTTTAGTGAAAGTATGGAAATTGATTTTTTAGACTTTCACTCATTTGTTTGCTAAAAGTGACTTAATTAAGGAAAACACTTTGCGGTCAACATAATTCATGTATAAAATTGGAAAGTGAATTTTAAATCTAAAGAGATGAAAACATTTTCTGAAATTGTTGATCTCAAATTTTTTTATTTTTCGTTCTTTCTCGGCCGATGGCTGCCACGGCGATGGCTGGTAAGAAGGGAAAAATAATAAATAAATAATAATAAATTATTTCAATTTTTTTCCCTCAAATTAAAGTCATGAAATTGAAATTATTTTTCGAATGAAATCCACCACCAAAAAGGTTTTCAACCACATATCACTAAACATAGGAAACTAATTGCTTACCCTTACAAAAAAAAAAACATAGGAAAACTAATCATTTTCTAAAGATAATTTTCTGAAAAATCGTTTTCTTTTGTCATGGAGTTTTCCCCCAACCAAGTCCACCCTTATAATTGGGCATGTCAATTCGAATAGTTACTCGACTGTTGGAGCCGTCACATGAAGCCATGTATTAAAGTTGTATTACTTAAGGTAATAATGCCATTGGGCGGTTTCAAGCGATATAAATGAAAACAAGTCACACTACCAAAACTTGGCCCATACTTATCCATGAGCCTACACATCAAGACGTGCGAAAGATTCCTGTCAGAAATTCGTAAAGTATTGTAGGAGACGAGTTTGTGTGGCAATTTCGGACAGGAATATCAGAGGCACACAACACAGAGGAATCTGTATTTTACTTCAAATGCAAACTAAAAGTACACCAATTTGCCAAATTTAATGGAAGACAAGCTTGAGACGTAAGGATGCATGCCGGATTCAATCGATAATGAGGCACTTAGAAACCACAGCAAAGTACACATCGGAATTTAATCGACGAACTCGCCACACGTTTGTGTGGAAATGGTGTATTTGGACTAGAAATAAGACAACTCTTGGACTTTGTCCAGATGTAGATTTTCGATTTGGGTGATGGTTGATTATGCTCATTCATAACCCCTAGGGTAAGTTTCTTCCTTCTCAATTCCACTATTTTTTATCGAAGACAAAGCTTGAGACATAAGGATGCAACGCCGGGATTCAATCGATAATGAGGCCTTAGAACCACAGCAAAGATACACATCTGAATTTAATCGACGAAGCTCGCCACAGTTTGCGTGGAGATGGTGTATTTGGAACTAGAAATAGACAACTCTTGGACTTTGTCCAGATGTAGATTTTCGATTTGGGTGTGGGTTGATTATGCTCATTCATAAACCCCAAGGTAAGTTTCTTCCTTCTCAATTCCACTATTTTGCCCTCGGAAACCAATGAGCTATAACCCAAAACAAGTTCTGGTCCTATCACCAATTTGTGTCATGAACGAAATTTTGCTTGAACAAAGCATAGTGATCAAGTAATATGCAGTGAACTTACAGTGTCGGTCATCCACTTCCATGATGTATGCTGAGCCATTATTCAACATGACTCTGGACGGTCGCATCATCGCTAGATAGAGTGAAGCCACTTTAAGTTATCAGATACTGTTTTGTGGACAGTGCCATTGGTGAAGAGATGGTATGCTTATTGGTTTGCTCCTTTGCACTGAATTGGAATGAGAACTACTAGCTGATGTGCGCAGGATCATGGTTTGACATGAAAACTTTGAACATGGGTAAGCAAGAGATTATTTTGCTTTTGAGTGCTCATGATGACCTCAGAAGTTGCTTATTCTCGGGTACTGGGATTTAATATGGTTTTATTCACCGCACGTGTGATATCTGTTGTCAACTGGCATTATTTATCATCCTTTCGAAATGATATATTCTTTACTAATTTAGTTACATGATTGAGAAAATTTTGGGTTTTTTCTTCTTCTTTTTTATTGCATCATGGATTTAAGCACATTCTTTTTGCAGATCAGAGATGGTAATGGCTTGATGAATTAAGTTTGTTTCTTAAAGGGTAATCAAATTTAATTGCAGCATAAACCGTTCGCCTTAATTTTGTATTCAATGGAGAAGCGGGAATCTGGAAAGGATGACGAGGCTCATTAGTGCAGTGGTGAATAGTTTTGAAGCTTTCGAACTTCAGCAATTTTGTTTGAGAAAGTCGATGTAATTGAGTGAGTATTGTAGTGGTAAAGTACGTGCAATCCGTCTCATGGGCTGTTTTTGCCTTTCATTTTTCCCGTCCTTTCCATTTCTCTACATTTACTAAACAATAAGATTGATTTCACGCCAAGGCAGATGATTTGGAACGGGGATTAGGCAATATCTCGTCACATCCTATCGAGCGATGCCCATGCGCGTCATACACTTCTCTGTTTTACATAATATCGTACAATTGCTGGGTGAGGGAGTGCGAAGGGTCGGCGCAAAATGGGATGCGCTGGAAAAGAAGCGGAGCATGAGGATCGTGAAAGTGCAGGAAGAATCGATGGCCAACACAGTTAGATCGCGGAGCTCGAAGCCAGAGAGTTGATGAGAGGACGAAGTGCAAGTATGGACAGAGTTGAAGACTGCTTTTGCAGCCCGAGCTTCCATTAAACTGAAAACTGTTGTTTGCTCGGCTTGCCACATCAGAAGTTCCTTGTGTTAGGCCCTAGTTGGGTGGCCCACGTTAGGTTGTGCGGAGAATTTGTATGGATCATTGCTTTATTTGATTAGATGAACCCTCCTGATTA
>JAGVVM010009372.1:0-10303 GCA_019149425.1 Psidium friedrichsthalianum
TTCCCCCGATCCAAATAGCTCTTTGGGAAGTTAAATCGGTTTTGGTTGTCTGCGGATTCCTGGTTTCCCTAAACCCTAGAATGGTAACCTTCAGGTAAGTTAATCGGGTTTGAGCTTCTTGCATGATTCTTAGTCTCTCCCATACCCAGTATCACCCTCATTGATTCTTGGTCTCTCCCTCAAACTCAATGCCCCTTCATGATAAATAATTGAGTTTGAGCTTTTGTGGATTCCTAGATCCTCCCCCCAGTCCAGATGTCACCCTTATGTCTACCTCTCCCCGTCCGACCTAAGAAGGTAACATTTTGGTATCATTGTCTTTCTCTCAATGATCATTCCCAAGTCCTGAGTTGCAGGCGAATTGACGAGTCCTATTTATCGGGCATGATGTCTCTAGGGCCCTTCCTTTGTAAAATCCTAATACGGAACTGTCCATTTTCGAGTCCTGAGTTACAGGCACACATAGATTCCGCAGTTTGCTAGACATTCTTCTTTGAGCTTCATTAAAACCCTAGATTGAACATCCTTTTCAAAGGCCTTCCTAACATAGGCACACAGTCTTTCTATAGCCTCCTTCGTAAATCCCCATCGTGTGAACATTCAAAGTTCTCCGACAGGCCTAAAGTCTTCCTACGGCGACACGTCCTTCCTATATGCATAGTCTTTCTTAAGGCACCAAGTCTTTCTGTAAGTCACCAAGTCCTGTCTTTACAGCATTTTCTTCGGTGAGGCCCGGCATCAATTAAACCGCTCATAGCATCCTTTCATTTGGATTTTGTCATGGTACCCACCATACGGCCAAATGGCAAGGCGGATCCTCTAAATAGGATAGATCGCGCACTAGTTCTTACTTCATTAGGAACTCTGTCATTGATTTGATCTACCATACGTGTCCCAACGCTCATCCTCCCACGGTATCCTCAAATGATCTTTTGGGTGACTGTTTCAAAGAGCATCATTTTTTTCATAGCCCTCACAACGAGGCCATGTAAGTTCCAGGTAAACTCTCCGCTCTACTCCTTCCATCATCTTATTGAGATCTTCACCTCATCCGGGTCTAGTATCGAACTTAACATAACGATATTGAATCAAATGTCACGACGCTTTTATTTGCCCTAGGTGAGTCGATTAGGATTCAGTTTCATCTTTTGTGGTTTTGAAATGAACCTTCTACCAGCTTCCTTTCAAAGAGTGTCACATGTTTCCCTTGATTTTTATCATATTTTCTCTTTAATTTAATAAAAAAAAATTCATAGCAATTCATAAAATTGAAAAAATCACTTTGGAACCTTAGCAAAGCCTCAGGGAACCAATTTTGACCAAAAAAGGGTAAATTTTCATATTTTCAGTAGTTTTCTTGTCATTTTTTAGTTTCGAAAATACATGGAAATCAAGAAAAAAAAATGAGAAGATTAAAATCAACTTTGGAGTCCTTGGCTAGCCTAGGAAACCATTTTTGAAACAAAATAATTTTTCTATATTTCGCTTTTTTACATTCTTTGAAAAAATACAAAAAAATACTTGAAAATTCGGGAAAAAACACTTTTAGGCCACAGAAATACACAAAAATAGTCAATATTTTTTCTTTTATTCCCTTTTTCATGTTGGCCATCACAAATTCAAAATTACAATTTGGGTCATTATTTTCCGTACACGGTATAATCTCGATCGTGGCCCTAAAAAAAATTCCATTCAGGTTATTTTTTTTTATTTTTCACTTTTAGAGTGGTGAACGTTATCACTTCCATAGTCCTAAATTTTCATCTTGACCAAGGCCCCAGAATGACTCATTTTGTAAAAGGATCATAGTTGAATTTTGCATTAAAATCTCCAAGGCCAAATGCAAATACCTAACACTTGAGGGATATTTTGTAATAACTAAAGAAGATTAGTGGAGAAATTAAATAGAGAAGGGAAGATGGAGAAGACGAGATTGATAGCAGATGAAGAAGAATAGATGGAGACAATAAGAATAGGATAGAGAGGGAAGATGAGCTAAATAAGAGTTAGTGGTAGATTAGAATGGAGATAGCATATGGAGAAGGAAGATGAATGAAAAGAGTTAGTGAAGAAATTAGAATGTGAGAGAGAGATGGAGAATGGAAAATGAAGATGAAGAAGAGTTAGTGGAAAAATTAGAATGTGAGATAAATGAGTGGGTTCTAAAAGGAGGAAGAAGAGAGTTTGGAGAGAGACTTTTTTGGGAGAGAGAAAACTTGAAATGTTTGAGAGGGTTTTGAGAGATTGAAAAATTTAGAGAAAAAAAAAAGAGAGAAAATTCTTTTCCAAGAAAGAGTTTTGAAGATGGTGGGAGTTTAAATCTAGGTATTACCATCACTAATTTCTCTACCGATCAACATAAGTCACAAGTTTATCCCCGTCGTTCGAGTCGCAATCTTGATCCATAAGGTGACACGAGGTCCGAATTCGACAATCATATCCGTCAAATCACGTAACGATTCTAACAATTAAAATCTTCGAGAATGTCGTTACCTCAATAGATTGATTTAAATTTCGATTATGCCGTATCATATTCATATGTCGTATTCGTATTGCAATTTTCTACATTTTTCGATTAAAAGATCCGAATCCCAAATTGAGGCAGATTCTACCCCATACTTGGTGGTGTAAAGATCTCTTGTACTTTACTTTTTACAATTTAATTTTTTGCACCCTCAAACCCCACAATGGAAAGGCTGACCCACCCATTGGAGGTTCTTTATTTACTGCTCTCTACTTTCTGCAATTTAAATTCTTGCACCATCAAACCCCAGAATGGGTAGGCCGAGCCAAAGCCGAACCGCTCATTGGAGGTTCTGTGTATACTACCTTTACTTTCTGCAATTTAAATTCTTGCACCCTCAAACCCCAGAATGGGTAGGCCGAGTCAAGGCCGAGCCCATCGTTGGAGGTTCTGTATATACTGCCTTTACTTTTTGTAATTTAAATTCTTGCACCCTTAAACCCCAGAATGGGTAGGCCGAGTCAAGGCCGAGCCCATCGTTGGAGGTCCTTTACATACTGCATTTACTTTCTGCAATTTAAATTCTTGCACTATCAAAACCCAGAATAGGTAGGCCGAGCCAAGGCCGAACCCCTCGTTGGAGGATCTGTATATACTGCCTTTACTTTCTGCAATTTAAATTCTTGCACCCTCAACCTCAGAATGGGTAGGCCGAGTGCATTGTTGGAGGTTCTGTATATATTGCCTCTACTTTCTGCAATTTAAATTCTTGCACCCTTAAACCCTAGAATGGTAGGCCGAGTCAAGGCCGAGCCCATCGTTGGAGGTCCTTTATATACTGCCTTTACTTTTTTGCAATTTAAATTCTTGCACCATCAAACCCCAGAATGAGTAGGCCGAGTCAAGGCCAAGCCCCTCGATGGAGGTCCTTCATATACTGCCATTTACTTCCTGCAGTTTAATTTTTACATCATCAAACCCCAGAATGAGTAGGTCGAGCCACCTGTTGGAGGTTGTAACACTGCACGGAAGTCGTTAGCTCACTCCCTCTTTTAGCTGCAGGAAATTTTTTAACGCTTTGAAAATACCAAAAAAAATGTCATTCATGTGCATTTCACATAACATAGCTCACGTGTATTTTGCCATGCCGCATTCGTATTTGTATTGTCATTGGTTCATGCACATTCATCTAAAAAATTCAAAAGAAAAATCTCAAAAACTAGGAAATGGGCCATTTCAATTGGCCAATCATATTTTTGATGACTTTCCTTCCTGATTTTTTTCAAATGACGATTTTGCCCCTCATAGTCAAATTGTCTTGAAAAAATTCTGAAAAATTCTGAAAATTCTAAAAAATTAGGAGACGGGCCATTTCAACTGGCCAATCCTATTTTTGATAAATTTCATTCCCGATCTTTTCAAAATGATGATTTTGACCCTTATGGGTAAATTGTCTCGAAACATTCAAAAAAATTATGAAAAATCTCAAAAAATTAGGAAATGGGCCATTTCGACTGGCCAATCCTATTTTTAATGAATTTCTTCCTTGATTTTTCTAAAATGACAATTTCACCCCTTATGGTTAAATTGTCTCGAAAAATTCAGAAAAATCTCAAAAATTAGGAAATAGGCCATTTCGACTGGCCAATACTATTTTTGATGAATTTCCTTTCTGATTTTTTCAAAATGATAATTTCGCCCCTCATAGGTGAATTGTCTTGAAAAATTCTGAAAAATTCTGAAAAATCTAAAAAATTAGGAAACGGACCATTTTGACTGGCCAATCCTATTTTTGAATGATTTCCCTTCCTATTCTTTTCGAAATAATGATTTTGCCCCTTATGGGTAAATTGTCTGAGAAATTTTCAAAAAATTCTCAAAAATTGTGGGAAATAAGGAATGACCACATTCAACCAATCTGACCCATTTCCATTTCCCGACTCTTAAAAAATGACCATTTTACTCTTATGATCAGTTTGGTCCAAATCTCTCCGAGTCACCTCAAATGATTTTTCATGAAATTGGTACCGAAAAGGCGTTAGAGTAATCTAACGTAATCAAGTCCCTGAACTCATAATCTCTGGTTCACAGAAATAAATTAGTTCTCCCGCTATTTTATTTAGGTTTCTAATTGACCTACCAAGAATGATTAGTAGTAACTCCAAATCTTAAAATCATTTAAACGAAAAAATCAAAGTTGCGATTCGGTAGGGCTTGGGAGGGTCCGCATTAGATTAGTTAATCTAATTAACCTAATAATCCATTCACTCGATCGAATCGAAAATTAAATTTTCTTTCGGGTCACGACAACTTGGTCATGGATTGACACTTTGGCCATAAGGATTGACGAGGGGAACATTTTGGACCATTATAGGCTGATCTTAGAATGGTTATGGAATGAATTGCTAAAGTTATATAATTGGATCACGGGCGATTTCGTTTAACCCTTGTATAATTTGTGAACGTCCCTAGATTGATTTCTAACAATCGAGGCCTTCGGGACTAGTGATTGACCCTCGTAATTACTTGACAACTAAAGTCACCACAGCTTGAGTAAGCTTAAATGCTACTTCCTAATAATCAATAGCGGGTCAATATGCGTAACTCCTAAAAGTCGCATGTTAGTTTGGAATATACTAAAGTTGCAACCAATCGATTTTGACCACAAAGTGGACTCTGAAATTGGACACCGAACTTTCAAGGATATCATTATTAATCAATTGGACATCGCCACATCAAGTTTAGGTAAGTTCGACGATCTGCCCAAAACCTTAGGAAACCCTTTAGGAAATCGGAATTGCTTTCGGACATTTGTGCCAAAAATTATTGACCAGTCCTAAAGTTGCAATATACCAATTTGCTTCCAGTATTATTTGCCACAGAAAAAAGTATTGATAGTCTTGACTTTTCTCCATCAATCAACCTCACCATCAATCAATTACTATTCACAAGTCACATAAAACTTTATGTCAAATCCTTGCTTTATGTCTTGTCTATGAACCCAACCCCTCTTTTTCCCTCTTTTTCTTTCATTTCTCTTCTTTTTCACTCCCATTTTCTTCATCTTCTCACATTTGGCCAAGAAGCACTCTCCCCCTTTCTTCTTTTTACACATCAATTTTGGAAGAACTGTCGGCCACCCTTACTCTACCGCTCTCTTGAGCCATTGTCGGCCACCACCAGCCACCTTGGATCTCCTTTGAGCCATCGAAAATGCCCCCCATTTCCTTCCTTTTTCTATGATACTGCTCAGACTAGATCTACCCTCAAGTCACCGCTGATTTTACTATGAGTTGCTGCCTGCTCTAGCTACTTTAGGACCTTTTTTCGAGCTTATTCTCGGGTAAGTAGCCGCCTTATCTTAGTTTAGGTTGATGAGTGACTTTTCGTTCACTTCAGAGTATGCTTGAGATGAATTCTTGGGAGATTTAAGGGCTGTTCTGGGCTTGGCCGGGATTGAAACTTGTGGTGTGGACATGGTATGATTATATTTTGGACTCATATGGTTAAATTGATTAGTATATGGTGATATTTGGTGAGATTGAGTGCTATTTAGTGGACATGAACAGTAAACCCGATAATGAGTTAGGGCTTGATTTCGGTTCTTGGACATATGAGGGCTGATCATACCTAGTTATCACTTGATTCTTGCTTAGATATATTGATTCTTGGGTATTTGTGATCAAGTATGGTTGTAGTGGTCCAATGGAATTATGTGAGGGCTGATCATGGCCAATCGATATTGGAACCTTGATTTATTTGATGGCCAAATATTTATTTTTATGTGATCAATCGTGCATGTTCTAGGGTCGATCTTATTTCTTGATGACTAAATTGTGATATTTGGTTGTAGAGCACGAGCATTTTCGATTAAAGATATTTGCATTCCAAATGCCAGAAAAAATTGAGTTTTATATGTGTTTTGATTCCTATTTATGGTGAACATAATTGATTCTAGCCATGCACGATTATTTAAGCATTGAATTGCATGTATGAATATCTATACCCTCATGTGTGTTACGCGGGGTAATGGAGGAAATGGTGGAGTTGTGGTTATACCCTAATGCATGTTTAAGTAGTGTCCCTAATGCATTTTACGTGGAGAAGATTGGTGATATCCCGAGGCATGTTATGCGAGATGTGTTGTGCAAAACGGAGGTTTGGTTAGCAAACTGATGTATTTGACGTGGGCTATGCATAGACCTAATGTGTTTTACGCGGGTTGGAGTTATGGGAAAAGAAGCAAATTTGATGCGTTTGACGCTGGTTGTGTTGGCCTTATGAGTGTTACGTGGGTCGGAGTTAAGGGTGACTGTGGTGGAGGTCACAGTGAGAGAAAGGCAAAGTGTAACTACTACATCTATAGCATATTTTAACTATTAATAATTCTCTCGTTTTGCATGATCTAGTGATGCCATGTTATATTGTTGCTTCCTAAATGATTTGAGTTTTAGCTCTGTTTTTGTGGGTAATGGTCCAGAGTACTTTTGGTTGGTTTGACCTATAGGCTTTGGGTGATCTAAAGGTATGTACTACCCTAGGCTGAGTTTAGCTGGTTGCTTATTAAGATCTCAATCTCACTATTGTATCCCTTAACACTTTCAGGCCCCAAACCCTAAGATGAACCAACCGCCACGACATTTTATGATCCCCATGGATATAGAGCAAGTAGTGACCGAGTGCCATATGGGCGAGGGAAATGTTTACTGTAGGCATACAAGTATTGTGTAGGTCGATATGGGTGGAGATTTTTGGAAGCTGCATACGTACCTGGTGTAGACTTATTGAGATGGAGGTCTGCTATTTAGATTACTATAGGGATTTGACATCCCCTACGACAAAGTGGGCGAGTGACTTGATGAAAGTAGTTCCCCCATATAGCATGGTAACAGCCTTAATACTAGCCTCGAGGATACCCACCTTGAGGCGGAGCCCATGGAGTCCAATCTGGAGTCGAAGCCATCTTCTAATGATGGTGGAGTTTAAGGACCCTCCTAGGTAGAGGAGTTAGAGTAGTTAGCCACCGATCCATTTTTGATGTATCCCTTTTGATGTGGCTTTATGAGGTATATCCCTTTTTGTGATCAAATTCCTTACATATGATAATGTCTTTTGTTACACCTGAGTTTCCTTCCTATCCCCTTCTTGTATGTTATTTGGGTCTTATGGTTTGCTTTTGCTAGCATCGTTTTAACCTAAGTACTGATTTGGGTCTGCGATTAGTCTTGGGAAGTCGCATACTTAACGATCAAGTGGGGTGTTGGCGAGTCTGTATGGTTCGAAGTGTGATATCCTCGTTTAATTGGTGTTAGAACAAGGTTAGCTCGATCTAAATTTGGTTGAGACCTGCAGTGACATCGAACGATAGTTTTAGAGATAGTTAGATAGAAAGACCTTAGTTGTTCACTAGTGTTTGGGGCGTTACGCATATCATTTGAGCTTATGCTTGTTGATTTTCGTGCAGTCCCTGTCACTCATTATATACATGAAAACATGTCATACACGCAGTGGAAGAAAATAAATTTAAACGGTGCCTTAGATCGTCTTAGAAATTCTCGTATACTTTAATCGAAAATCGAACTTTCTAAAGCTAGTTTAGAAATGTACTTGGATAACAGAGGTTGGATGCGGCTCTGCTTCTTTGTCCTCGAGCCCAAGAGGCATCGGGCCTCTAGTTCAGATACACCCCGACACTGTGCGACTTGGAAGACGAAGATTCGATGAAACGGCCCACGGATTATGCTAGTAATCCTCGCGGCGTCACAACTCAAACCCTTCGTTTTCAACCAATAGAAACACAACCTTTGTATATCCGAATCGATTGTTCTCGAGCTCACTTTCTCACGAAATTTGACACGTGTATATGTGACTCTCACAGTTTCTAACCCTTTGAATTTGAGCTTTTCACCTCTATTTATAGAGGGTTAGGGAAAGGGAGAAAATGATGGGGAGAAGTGGTATAAATAGCACCTTAAAATCGCCTCACGTGGCGGCCAATAGGTTGCCAGCTAGTCACGGTGGCCAGCTGGACACTGGTCAAAGGCGGCAATTTCGCAACCTTGACTAGCCCATTAGCCAGTCGTGGGCGCCCCTTTAGCGGGCCAAATGGCGTCGTTTTCGACGGATCCTCATCCACGGGCTCTAGACATTCTAGGCTTCAAATCTCTCGAGTTTCGTGATCAATACGTCGTTGGATATGCCAAACGTCTCTGTCAAATAGGTAGAAAATTCTATCCTACTTTGACATTTTCTAAGAGGATAACCTTTCTTATCTCTCTACCATCCTCACCTTGGTTCTAAGGTACCAATGAATCTAATCTCAATGATTTTGGCCTATTGTCTGTAACACGATTTATAAATGCATTACCAAGAATTATCGCAAATAGGTGGCTAGTGTGTTACCCTCTATCATTAGCCTTCCCAACGTCGTTTGTAAGGGCCAGGCATTAGTGATAATATCCTCTTGGCTAGGAGCTTTTTGTGGCTTCACCATGACCCTTACTTTCCAAATGTGCTATTAGGTCGATTTCACAAGGCATATGACTCGGTGGATTGGGATTTCCTTGAATTGGTTCTGACTGCCCTCGGGTTTCCTGAGTTTCTAGCCCGGCTGATCATGACTTGTGTTCGGTCTCCTATGTTTTCGGTGGCTATCAATAGCGAACTACATAGCTACTATCCTAGTGGCATGGGTATTAGGCAAGGGGACCCTATCTCTCCCTACTTGTTTACACTTGTAATGGAGATTTTCTCCGGTATCCTTGAAGCTTAGACGTACTCCCTACATTCAAGTTCTTCTAGCGGTGTAAGGCATCTCGGTTGTCCCACCTCTTCTTTGCGGATGGACGTGTGATTATTTTCTGAAGCTAACTTAGAATCCACTACCCTGCTAAAGATGGGGATTGATCGATTCTCTAGATGGTCGAGCTTGAAGCTAAAATTGAGCAAGAGTGAAAATTTTCTTTGCGGGTGGCATGGCTAACCACAAGATGAAGGTATTCTTCATTTCTTTTGGCTTTGTGGAAGGTTCCCTTCTTTTCGATACCTGGGAGTCCTTATTTATCTTCTAGACTGACTAAGGAGGACTGTTGTATTTTGATAAATACGATCACTGACCAAGCCCAATCTTCGGTGCCATCGATTTTTATCCTTTGCTGGCTAGCTCTAATTAATCAAGTCCATCTACATGCTATCCATGTGTTCTGAGCTACTGTCTTTACTCTTTCAAAAGCGGTCCTTCTCCACCATTGAGCGCATCATTCACCTAATTTCTTTGGAAGGGACCCCTCTTGGGTATCGGGGGGGCTAAGTTTCTTTGATCGAAGTGTGTCGCCGGACAAGGAGGAAGGGGAATAGGCTTCCCCCGTGTGTGAAATTAGGGGACTGCAACCGTGCTGCGATGCTGAAAACTATTTGGATACTCTTCTTGGACAAGGAGTCCTTTGGTGTAAATGATCCACTCGACATTTTTGAAAAGAAAGAACTTCTGGGTTCGTCCTAAAACCACAGTCTGCTCGTGGACTTGAAGAAGATCCTCGACCTTCGACCTTCCTTTGATATGCGTTTCAAATGCTGTATTAGAAATAGAGAATCAGTCTCTGTTTGTTTTCGATATTGGCACCCTTGGGGTCCCCTGTATAAACTCTCCTCCGATAGAGAAATCTACGGCTTTGGTATCCCTAGGACTCTTCGGTACAGGGGTTTTGACTGCTGCCCCTCCCTCTTCTCGGGTTTCAAATATTATCTGCTCTTGGCAGAAGTGCTCCTTTTACTCTGGACATGGGAAAGCTTCGATCGATGGATGTGGTGGGGCACACTCGGGGCTTGCTCCGGTCCCTC
>JAGVVM010009373.1:0-15521 GCA_019149425.1 Psidium friedrichsthalianum
ATAACCTTTTCGATCTTCCAGAAGTTCATCAAAGATTTCGAAGTTCTTCAAAGCGTGCATAGAATTTAATATCGCCTTCCTCATTTCGCCTCGCTCTTATGATGAGACTCTCCTCTTTAGCTTTCGCTTTTAGGTAATGCCCGATAGCCTCGTTTCCTTTCACGGACTTTCATGACTCTCTTTTTTTTTTTTTTGGCTCTCACTTCCTGTGGTCTCTCTCTCGTCCTTCTTGCCCGTTCGGCTCTCCTTGTCCCCATTATCCTTGAAGAACGATTCTTGGACAGTCCTCGTACTATGCCCCGACTTGTTACCACTCGTGAACATTTTCTCTCTTGTTTCTCAGTTTTGTATTTCCTCGAGAGCGCCTTTTCACCTGAATTGATTTTTTTTTTTTCCTTTGTCCCCATTCGACTCATTACGAAATTGAATGGAAACTCTAATAGAGGACTCATTACTCTAGATGTACTCGAAAAAATAACTCATTGTATGATATGAAAACAAGAAAGAATACTTGCCAAAATATATGATCCTTTTTTTTTAATGGGCCCGATCGTGGAAAGGTAAAAAAAAATTCATTCCCAATCTAACCTAATAAAGTTCCATACAAAAATTACGTTCAAGAAGGTTTGCAAATAAGATTTACGTATACTTTTTACTGTTGAGTTAGGACAAATTATAAGAAAAATAAATCATTTGATGAATTCTTATTCAATCAAGAAAAAATTTCTTTATTTTGCCATTTTTTCGAAACGGAAACAATAATATATATATATTATATATATATATATATCTATAAGCCCGTTCTTATATGTTCTATCTGATACTTACATACGCCTATCCAGGTCGCGTATTAAGAATGAATAAATAGAGTATGAAAGAACGAAAATAATTAATTCCATAGATTGTGGTGATTTGTGACAATGCAAGTTATTTCTATCAGTATTATTTGCGTTTTTTTCAAAATATTTGGATATCGTCTTTTTTTTAATATAAGCCTCTATTGTTATATTTTATCTGGCAAATAGCTGATTAGTTTTGTGGTTGATGAATATATTTATATGCCACGAATAACCTAAGCAGAATTGCTTTATTAAGCGTTTGGTTTTATTAAGACTTTTATATTTTCATTACTTTATATTCCATATATTTTAAAACTACTTAATTTCCATCTTATTTCGGTGAATCTAGAGTCCAAATTTTTATTTGTAAAAATATTAACAATATGAAAGAGTTAGTACATTATAATGTTGACATTCATTATCATCATGAAATTGAAAAGGAATATCTCCAAAATATTATTACATAAAACATCTCTTTACATTGTTTACATGGAATTATTTGCCATTTAAATTTGATTTAAATTGTTTGATCTAACAGGCTTCTGGGGCTCTTCCTACCTAAAATGTAGTTGTAAGAATCAGGTATCTAGACTATAACATTGTATTAGGAATTGGTGTTGTAACGATACATCAACTCCAACGTTCAATCTTTGAACAAATTCCCGTAATTGGTATCAGAAATCGAAGTCGAAAAACTCATGATCGTGAGGAAAATCTAGGCGAAGGAAGGTGAACAATTTGCAATAGAACTCTACCTATCTTTACTCCTTTCTGTGTTTGATGCTTGCTCAGATTGCAAGAATGGTTGAACTCTTGGGTAATGGAGATTAAGTTCAGAAGAGACCAACATGGGGGAAAAAAAAGGGATGTTTGAGAGGGATTGGAAGAAGCGACGCTGGGGTTAAAAACACTTTGAGAGGGGCAAGGATAGCTTTTGTCTCTTAATAAATTGAAGTGATCCATTATTTTGTTAATAAGAGGACCTTCTTACTTATCCTAATGATTTTTTTTAGGGTAGTATTATCCGTTCAAAGTGTTAGGGGTTTACCCAGCAGTAATTGGTGCAGAAAAAGTGCCACCCTTTAATTGTTTATTTAATCGTAGTTTAACTTAGGAAAAAGCTTAGCTGACCCTCCCACCAGTCAGATGGTGGGACGGTCAACTAAGGACCACAGATCAAGTTTGTTGAAATTGGATCACTCATCATTTTGACTGCCCAATTCCTTTTCTTTCTTTTTTTTTTCCCCCTTTTATGTGTCTTTATAATAAGCTAAAATTAGAAGACAAAGAATACAAGAGAATTATGTTTATATATATATATATATATATATATATTATAGAATTGAGAAAAGCTAATATGACGGTTCGTGAGAGTGATGGAACAACGCGCACCACATGTCATCGTGATATGCTTGTCAGCCAAAAGTCTACGTTTGACATGTATGCACCACATATTCACGTGATATGAAGTCTATGTCTGACATGTAAGCACCACATATCCACATGATATGCTTGTTAGCGAAAAGTTCACATCTAACATGTACGGCTCAAGTTGCACCGTTGAGTGACGATACCGTCACCCAAGCAAAGTCCTTAAGAATTTTTTTCGTAATTGTGGGAACAATATCCATTGTAATCTTTTTATTTGGTCAAAGAATAATATTTACTAATTTACATGTTGCAACTTTTTGTTTGAATATTATCAATTGAATATTTTTCATTAGAACCTTGATTGTGTGAACCCTCTTACAATTTTGTCTTCTAATTTTAGCTTACAAAAAGAAAACATAAATTTTTTTTTAAAAAGAATTGGGCAGACAAAATATTGAAATCGAATCAGCAAGTGATCCGGTTTTAACAAACTTGATTTGTGGTTATTAGTTAACCATCCCACCATCTGCTTGGTGGGACGATCAGCTTAGCTGGATCTTTTAACTTATATCCAATCACCTACCAAACAAAACACGTGATGCAACAAATCTCTTGCCCCATTTCTTATCCTATCTTAATCTTAAAACTTGTCTTGCCGACCAAATGCGACCTAAAATCATCTACACACAAGCGACTGTTTAGCATGAAAATAAACTCGTTTTATCATCCTTTTTTCGATAATTCAGTGGCGGAAGTGTAGAGCCCATTTAATTTACACGAAATTTGTGAGATTTGAACGATAAATAGTGACCTCGGCTGGGCTGAAATGGAATTATCATAGAATATGCACAGATTACTACAACATTTTACCAAGAAGAGCCCGTTCGATTTTCTTAGTATGATATAAAACTCAACTAAGTTGTTTGAAATATGTGCGCCCTCCAAAACGTTCGACAATGGCCCTTTTTTTTTTTTCCCTTTTCGATGTCCAAAATGTATGAGGAGAGAGGAAAAGAAAGAAAGAAAGAAAACTTCTTACCGGGATTAACAAATTCCACAAAACAACCGACAAGTTTGCGAAGAAAAGGGGGAACATAAAAGAGAGAAAGTTTCGAAGTCTTTGAGTTCAATCTGCCCAATACGGTGTCGTTCCTGTTCAGCAATTGTCCTAACTGAGTCTTTTGAGTTCCCGCGCAGTAGTGCACCCGTCAACTTCACGAATTAACCCATCTACAAAATTTAGAAATTTGTAAAGATAGGCAAGCAAAACTTTCAATGAACGTCTAGAAATGCTATGCCTCATACGTGAAATGGACATCTCTACGGTCTAGATTGTTTAGTATGTGCCCATCAATTTCATTTTCCACAACAAATCATATAAAAATGCAAATGAAATTATGCAAATTTTTTGGCTAATTTTTCAGATAGATGGACGACGTGAGTATATCATCGTTACAAGGGTAAAATATGAGGGACAAGTAAATAAAAGTAGCAGGACAGCATGTGATCATAGGCAAGTATGTAGCAGGCATAATGAAATCTCACATGGACAATAGTTGTCCGTTAGCGATGATCATAGTGATGCTCGAGAGTACACTGTCAATGACAAGACAATAGGCACGATGAGTAGTTTTGGAAACCAAGGAAACAATAATAATTTACCCCTGCAAATCCAAAAATTTTTATAAAAAAATGAACGAAAAATAGAAAGATAAACGTAAGTGTGGTATCTTGTGAATTTGTCAGAATTGTCAAAGTCAGATAATTAAAGTAGGGAAAAATTCAGAATAAAACCACGAAAAAAGACAACCTAAGGAACAGAAAAAGGTGTGCGCAACCTCGCGCTCGTGACTCCCTCGTCCCATGCATGAAATGATGACGCCACAGAAGACAGTGAAGTAAATCCAATCGCAGATTCGACAAAATACGTGAATCGCACCAAATAAAAAACATGAAATTTAGTACGTTGTCTTGCAATTTAATTAAAAACAAGTAATAGCTTTATATTTATGTATATTTATTTATTTATTCTTAGGTTAAAAAATTCACTGAATTTCACGTACCTGTCTGTACTCGGTCTTGCGTCCGGAAAGAAAGCTCGTCCTATTTTTCAACGGAAATCTCCGAAGGTTTGGCCTGTCCGCGCTGAATCCAAGGAGGAGCTGATCACTTTGTCGTCGCTGATCATCAGGCCATACTTTTCTTGGTTCTGCCGTCGTTGCTCGTCGTCCATAAACCCTCCATTGTTTCTGCTGCTGTTGTGGCCATTATTGCTCGCGCGTCTCACTATCTCTCCGACCCCGAGAAAGTCCCTCGTCAGCCCGTGTTGGCCCATGTGGGTCGTCGTCGTCGACTGCTCCGACCCGGGCTTGTTCGCACTGTTGTTGTAGATCCCGTCGTAAGCGTCCCCGGCTGGTTCTTGATGATGATGATCTTGCCGGCTTCCGAAGGCGGAGTTCACTAGCTCCTGGAGGTTGTTGTCGCTGCCGAAAATGCCAGTGAAGCTAACCGGGCCGAGCGGTGACCGGTCGGATTTGGCGCCGCCTAAGGAAGAGTAGTTCGCGAAGGTTTTTACGAAGGACGCATTGCTGTTGGTGTTCGTTCTTGAGGTTGCTGAGCCCATTTGAGCCGCCTTCTGGAGGAGAGCAGTTGCGGACATGTGAGGCGGTGAGAAATCATGGTGGTTGCTGGTTTGCAGAAGTGAAGTGCTGTAGAGAGAAGGCAATCCTGATGAGCTGATCTGATGATGATCACCGGTTATGCTTCCAATCTCGCTCTTGAACCGGTGATGATCTGGGACCAAAAGCCCAGAATTGAGTAAGGTACTGGTGCTGTTGCTGCTGTTGTTGTTGTTGCTATTCGAGCTGCTACTTGAAAGCATCCCAAGATTGAAGATGTTTGATGATGACGGTGATGGGTCATTGTTGTTGCTCTTGACATGATCAGGGATCAAATGCTGCATCATCAGCCCAGGGAAGGGCTTGTTCTGGAGCAATCCTTGGTGAGGTGATGCATGCTCCTGGGAATTGTAGCTTTGATTTGACTGATCTTGGAACAAGAAAGTACTAGGGGACGGTGAGCCCATTGAGGGAAGCGGTTGATTAAACGCCGAAGAAGCAGTTCCGATGGATGGAGAGACGAGGTGATCCAATATCCGGGCACGGCCAAGCGGCGAGATGTCGTTATTGCTGGATTGGCTTATTCCCTGGCCTTGCATCAACGAGGGCATTTGGCGATTCGCTTGTGACAAGCCCAAGCCCATGTTGGTGCTTCCATAGACGGGGTGGTTGCCAATGCTGCTCAAGGTGGGAGGCTGTCTAGCATTCTCTTGAGCAAGCGCGTCGCAAAAGGCACGGTGAGTGATGAAGCTGTCGCGCCTGCAAAAAGTTCCGTTCACTATGCCGTTTAGCAATTTTAGCCAAAGAGAGCAAGGAAAATCAAAGGACTAATTTAATTAGCTTGGTATGAACCAGTTAGAGAGGGTCCATGCACGTTTCATCGGAAGATTTCAGCTTTTTTTTTTTAAATGTTTCATATGCAGTAAATATATGAATATTTCCAAATCAACCCATCTTAATCAAGTGTGCTTCAAACATTTGTTCTCGGTAAAGTCATACTTGAAGCTTCATTTTTTGTGATGGATGACTTAGGTAGAGAGAGCACTATTAAGTAGAGTCAAGGGACACAAACACACACAAACCCTCAAAGGAATGAACCGTAGAGAAAATTAAAATAAAAAACATGGTCATGGTCATGCCCAGAAGAGTAATTATCCCCTAGCGCATTAAATAGATGAAAAAGAAGAAGACGAAGATGATGAATTTGAAGTTATCTTCGTCAAACTTCCATTCCAGGAACCGGCAGTTCAATAAATGAGAGGAGGGAATATTTTCAAATCCGTGAAAGAAGCTGATGCAATCTATGTCCATCCATGGCAGGAGCCCTATCGATTTATCTCAGACTTAGGGTTCTCATAAATGCAGAAGCCCCACGAAAGTGATGCAGTATCTCATCGTAAATACATGGGAAATGGTCTTTTGAATTGGTGTTCTGTGTTCCTGGGGGACACAGATTTTTGCTGCAACATTGTTAGGTTGCTGCTGTTCAAAAAAACCCAGCTTTAGCCATGGCAATCATGAAGGCATCTAGCGAGAGAGGGAGAGAGGGGGGGGAGGGGGAGGGAGGGGGAGAGGTTGATTGTCAGAAATGGTACCTGGAGGAGAAACAGTCCTGATAACATGTAGCCAAACGATAACATAACAAAAATGGCAAACATCACCCCATGATTCTTCATGTGTGTGGGCATAGCAACACGTGAACGAGGGCAAATAAGAAAAAAGAACGAAGAAGAAGAAGAAGAAGACACTTGTGGCCAGACGGCGTTCTTCTCGAGGTAAAAAAAAAAAAGGACCCTGATGCTGGAAATGATTGTTTTCTCGCTCTAAGTTTCTTGTCTTCTTGATGGGAAAATTTTCAAAAAGCCATTGTAAAATGTACATGACAGAGAGACAGAAAGAGAGAGAGATTCACTAAAAAGGTGAAACCTAGAGAGGGTGAAGAGACAATGGTAAAAAAACCCAGATAATTCAAAAGCTGCTTCTGTCAAATTCAAGAATCTAACCCTCATCTGAAGATGCCAAGCACCAGGTCTCTCTCCCTCTCTCCCACGCACACAACTAAATTGAAGAAATCCGTTCAGCAACTGATATAATTGGGGCACATTCTAATGCAAGATGCGTTCATTCAAAAGAGAGTAAGAAAGAAGGAAGTCAATGAGAAGATGATGACGATGGGTTAGGCTTTACCTTGAGAAAAGAGTGCCGCAATCACACCTGTACTCCCTAGTGCCGCAGGTCTTGGAGTGCGCCTTCCAGTCCGACTGCACCGCGTACCGCTTCGAGCACTTGTCGCACTTCCACTTCTTCTCGCCGTGCTTACGGGAGTAGTGCTTCTTTATCCCCGTGAGGTCGCCGAGGGCGCGGGACGGGTCATGGTGCACGCAGGTGGGCTCGGGGCACAGGTAGACCTTGCGCCGCACCGCCTCCTTGTTGGCGCTCTTCTGCTTGAGCTTCCACGGCAGGTTGTGGCCCCTCCGGTGCAGCTGCAGGTTCTGCTCCCTCTGGAAACCTTTCTTGCACACCTCGCACACGAACCGGTTCGTCGCCATCAGGCTCTTGGGCGACAGCGCTATCACCTCCGCATCCGGATCTGTGTTGCAACGCGGTTGCGCAACCAGCAATTTTTAAATTTTCACATGAGTGAAAATGCCAAAAATCCATGAAATCAATGACAAACTTCTATGGCAAAAGCAGAGAGTCAATCAAAAAAAAAAAAAAAGGGATACAAAAATGGTGCAATTAATGGAATTTCGAGGGGAAGTTTGGAAAAACTAGGGTTTCTTTCTTGTACCCTATTTGCAGGAGATGCATAGACAGTATCAAATGACTCTGAAAATTGAACCCCCCAAATAAAATAAAAAAATCTTATCCTCCAAAGAATAATTGCCGATTTTCCCGTTACTAGAGATACGCATGAACGAAATTGAAACTGGGGTGATGATACTTGCATGTATTTCCGGGTTGGTTTCGCTTCTTCTTCTGGGGAGCTGAAGCTGGAGCTGGAGGCGCAGATGCCGCTGCCGACGAAGCCAATGGAGCCGATGGGGCGTGGCGGTGCTGCTCCATCTGAATCAACTGATCCCCTCCTTCTTGAATCCGATAAAACGGCGCCACCGACGATGAAGAGGCCGCCATCACTTCTCCTCCTTCGCCTCCTTCAAGCTTGCACTCTCTATCCTTATCTTCAAGAACAACCACCGTGGCCGGAAAATTCAAGCTTGTCGGAAATCTTATCTAGGGGAAAACGTGAAACGGTGGTGGTTTTGGTTGCAGCTTCAGCATGTTAGAGTGTGGGTTTCTGAAACCTGATTAAAGAGGAGGAAAATCTGGTTCTAGAGAGAGAGAGAGAGAGAAAGAGGGGAAAGATGAAGAGAAAGGGGAGAAAAAAGGGAATCAGAACAGGCCATACTAGAGAGACATCAGCAGCTTAGCTAAGTTTACCTTCACTTGCGCCACAGTTTCTTCCGCCTTTTTACTTCACTTGCTTAGATTTGAGAACGCTAAAGCAAAATTCTCAGTGGTTTAATCTGTTTGCCATTTTTGGTTTCAAAGGAATTCGCTCAAAATTCAAAATTTTAAAAAAAAACGAAATTTAAAGGAAAAGTTGCAATGCTTAACATTTATTATGAGAGAGACAGCAATGAGGAGGAGGGAGGTTTTAGCACCGCCATGTTGTGTCCTCTTGCGGCCACGGATTGGGTCCACCGACCTATACTCCTCACCACTCTCTTTCTCACTCTCGCCCAAAAAAATTTGCATAATTTCGTAAAATTGATTTTCCAAGCGACGCGGCGAAAAAATAAATCAATATGAATTAGAAAACGCGTAGAAGAAGCACATCTATCCATTCGAGGTGAAGATTATGGTTTACTCCCGCGTTTTGTGCTGTGATCGATTCTATTTTGTGAGGTCGATTTGATTTGATTATGTTTATTTATTTATTTTTTTTTGTGTGTAGGTGACAATTGGTATCTTCCTCTCTTTCTCTCTCTATCACCAGAGGACAAACTTCCCCATCACCCCCTCTCCTCAAGTGGGCCTCACCTCACCACAGAAATTTCTTACTAAAAATTAAAATAAGGGCTAGAGAATTGTTTTGGCTTAATTTAAAAGGAGGAAGAGAAGAGAATATTTGAGGGACGTAGAAACCCTAGTTGCTTTTGGACTATTGTGATTGGACGAATGCAAAAGCATTAGTGGAGTTGTTAGCTCACCTGCATATCGAATTGATTAATTTTATCGTCCTCTGATCTTTTTTTTTTTCCTTGTGATTATTGTCATTTATAAACACTTCTTTTTCATTCCATGTGCAGGAGGAGGATGCAGCAACTTGCCTTTTGAGAGTGATTGCGACGAGAGCTGCGGGCTAGGGCTTCAGAGGAGAGAAATTCTTGACCACTAGCTCGGTCCACATAGGCTTGGACTCCGTACCTAGACCACCAAATTCAAAACTCAGATTAGTCAAAAGTGAGCGGAGGACTAAGTAGAATTTCATGAACGCAGCATATACGGAGATTACGGTTGTCATGAAATCCAACCGTGCATGCGAATTATGGGTCATGATTAATTCCGTCTATCACATCAAATGAAGCGAAATGCCGGAGAAGAAGTATTGGATTTCCATACAACAATCTCGAGAGCTTTGTCTATTGACATGTAAAAAGGCACTAGGGGGTCTCAGAAATCCCATTTTCGTCATTCGCTTGCAACAATGGAGCTGCGATCTCCTCGTGATTATTGTCTAGTCAAGATGGATAGCTCTTGGTAATATTCCAAATGCGATAGCACAAAACAAAAGAAGGGGCAAAGTCATGTAATGCAGATGGACTTTCAAATTTGCCACCACTTCAGTAGATCATTCGTTTCAATTATATAAAGTATGAGACAGATCGCAGTCGATAAAACATTTCTTTTAGGATTTTTACTTTTCGACGCGCCGATTATCAATCAACTCTTTCTTTTTCTGGAGGCTCAACTCTGGTCTTTCAAGTTACCGATCCTGTCGCACCTCGTTGCAATCAAGGTCCACCTTTACCCTAATCTTCACTAAAGCGTCACACTATTGACGGGAGATCGATCCCGGGGTCGATAGAAAAGCTAGTTTTTCCGTTCGAAATCAGACAGAGTTGTGCCTCAGTTTATCTAATAGCGACAGCTTAACGGTAACCGTACACTATTTTTTCACGGGTCAAATGTTTGTTCTGATGAATTTAAGAAGGCCTAGGATCTTGTGTGCATGGACGACAAGCGGACCGAGGATGCCAGTACACATCTATCCACCTTCATACCCTCCTAGGATTCTCTCTTTTGCTTTTTATATCTTGATCTAATAAACCTCAAGAAGCACGCAAACCCTAAACCAATTATTGCATTTCAGGACAAGAGTTATACGCAAAGCTAGAGCTTTTTGCTCAGGGAATGGATGTTCTGCCATGAATTCCTACAGGAGCTTACAGAGATTATTGACGCAGATAATTATATGCAGTTGCAGAGATCAAGTGTAACTTTAGGACACAAAAAGGAATTTTACCTAATAATTAGATCACCAATTTTCTTTTGTGGGCAAATTGGATAAGATGGGGAGAAACGGTATGTTGAATAAACTGCTGTGATTACAAAGAGTGTGGTCATAAATTGTCCTGAGAGTGCTTTAATGTATCTATAAGTTCCTATAAACAAACGTAGTGCTTTGGTTAAGATCAAATCTGGAGTTAAATTTGACGTCCTTAAATGATATTGGGGCTTTATAGTTGTTAAAGTTTATAATATCATTCGCGTATAGATCTTGAAGTAGGAAATGTTTGGGGAAATTGTCCTATCAGTCCTAATCATATTGTACGGATGCCAATTTAGTTCTAACTTTTTAATTTGGTCAGTTTAGTTCTAAATTTTTGTACCAAATTCCAACGTAGTTCATTCGGGCAATTTTCGCTGACAATTGTTGACGTTGTGTTAGCAATTTCCAGCAAAAATTAGATAGAAGGACTACATTGAAATTTCGCGCAAAGATTTAGGACTAATTTGGCAAAATTGAAAAATTCTTGACTTAATTGACATACTTATAATAAGTGTAGGACTCATTGGATAATTTTCCTACAACTAGCATATATCATAAGTAAACCACCAATTCCTCTAACAACTTAAACTTTAGAACAATTGATAGTGATACTACAAAATTTTACACGATCAGAGCAGGAGGTCCTAACTTTGAATCTTTTTGAGCCTTTATCTAACAAAAATTCAAATAACAGAACATCGGTTGTGTCCTAATGTATTTAGTGATGCTAATATTGTGTGCATATATCTAGAAACCCTAATTAACGATCCAATAGATAGTACCCTGAAAAATGAGTACGAGATTTAGTTGACAGCATAAAAAAAAAAAAACAGAGCACATGACATGACCTCGACCTATACTGATCAAAAGTCCAATCCAACGTAGACGACGACGCTGGTAAAAAAAAAATAAATCACAAGAAGAGAAACAACCTTTGCATCAGTCACGTCATATTTCGCGCAGCGCCATGGAACTTTTCATGTATGTCGTTCATAGACATAAAGTGAAATCCTGGAAAGGCACAGCAGATTATCATCCATAGAGCAGCAAAGATTGAGTAAATTACGAATCTCAACCTTAGAGCTAGATCTTCTAACCCGTGGGTCGATCCTCGACTTCCACCTTGAAGCCGTCTCTCCTTCGGCCAGGACTTTTAAGGCCTGCTCCTCTCTCTCTCTCTCGCCCGACTGAACGATTGTGTTTTTTGCGCCTAAAGCGGCACAAGAAGCGAGTTTATGCATCGGAAACGCGGAAGTTGTTTACTCGATATTGGCCTCGTAATTCCATTTAGGAAGGTGTTGGAGTTCTTGGTAGGAACAATCAGGGCAGGTCCACATACCATGTTATGATGGATTCGTCTTAATGAAATGGCCATTTCGGGAGGGATTAGGTTACTTCTTTTTGTCAAGAGGAATTATTTGGCTTTGCACAGTTCAAAGTCGTCAATTGACTGCCATCTCATCCAACTTCAACATGCCAAATTTGATCAAATTTAAGCGCAATTAATGATGTGGATATAGTAGCTATTTTGGAAGCATATTCGAAGGATTTAGCGTCCTAAAGCTAATCTAGGATTTGTATCACATACTATCCCAATAATAAGTAAATGAATGTAGTTGGAGATCGCCATATGTCCTTAGAAATGATTTCTACCCTCTTTTTCAGTCGGATACTAAGGTTTATGATATAGCAATTATAATATGGTGCACTCTAGGGGTGAGCATGGGCCGAATGGATCGGGTCCTGACCTAGACCCTAAACCTGACCCTATTATAACCAGTTCTCAATTTTTGAAACCGAGACCCTACCATGTTTATTCTGAAACCTATTTTGGAACCGACCTTATTTTTCAGTCCGGTTCCAGAGTCTACTCGGTTTCCTGTTTTTTAGTCATCCCCAAAGATAACAAAGCCAACGGTTTCAAGGTCTACCTAATTTTCCTATTTTTCAGTCATCCTCGAAAAAAAAACAAAGCCAATGGTGCGTAAAATATATTCACTTCACTTAGGCTGTGGTGAAAATTGGGTGACACCCCCAGAGTTGAGCGTGCTGCGAGTGCGTGAGGTAAGATTGTAGCGAATACCTAGGCAATTCACTTAGGTTATTTTTTTAATAAAAAAAATAGCATGTAAAACCGATTCTATAAACCGGTCCGGGTGGGTTTTTTACTTAGAACTGGTTCTCAAAAATTGGAACTGGTTATCAGACCGCTTTGAACAGAAAACAATTCCCGATCCTATTTTTTAGGTGGTCCGATCTGAGTATCGGTAACCCAGTTTGGTTGCACACCCCCTAGTGCACTCTCATGAAATTATAGTATTACTGATTTATGCCCCCTTTTTCTTGGTTGTCACATTGGAACTGATCAACATAACCCTATTACGAGTTTAGGACCTGCATGACAACGATTCTAGTTCTCTGATTCTATTTCTTGGAACAAAAAATGATAAGAATCATGTTTGGTAATGTAAATGATTCTAATTCTGATTCTATTCCCGAAAATAGTTTTAGAGCAAAAACAAAAAAAAAAAAAAAATTGGTTCTGAAAAAAAAAAGAATCACTTTTGAGAATTACAAAACAAAATGATATTTCACATCTCTCACTTTTCCTTTTCACTTCTCATCACTTTCCCCGCGACCTAAAATAGAATGAGGTCTCATTTTCAAAGAAAAATATATAAGATAATAAAAAAAAATATTCTAAAAAAATTAGAAAAATTCTTAAAAAATCATAAAAATTTTAGAAAAATCCTAAAAATAGAAGAAGTTTAGATTATGCTAGTTTGACCTCATTTTCATTATTTGGGCCAAGATTACATAGGTTTCATAGGTTTTGTTATTTTTTAGGAAATCATAAATATTTTTTAAATTAAACTCGAACCACATTTCTCTAAGCTCTTAGGGCTTTATTAGGGTTTTATGATGTGATTTGTCAATATTACGATTTCTTGATTGTGCACTTGATTTTATTGGTTGTGATTACCACAGGTTTAGGTACTTCAAACTTAGTCTACTTTTAGAAAATTTGGAAAAAGACAAAAACAACCTAGGTGAACTATTAACATTAGCTTATCTCATAGGTTTAAAAATGAAATGAAAATTTGCATGAAACACATTAGAAAATACTCAACTTTGGTACCGAAAGGGCAATTGTGGAAACACCAATGTAAACAAGTCATTGGACCCTGGATTTCTCTGATTGCGTAAAAATCGAACAATTTCTCCTGACCGCTTAATAAGGTTTTCAATCTACCTTCCTCAAATGCTGATGGTGACTCCATTTGCATATACACATACATATGTCACCGATCACACTAAGATTGAATTTGATATTCACTCGTTGAGATTTGTATAGGCTTAGGAGATCCCAATCTAATTTGAAATCACACATTAACCTAACATAGTCTTTCCTTTTTTAAGCTTAAAATAACTTGTTATGACACGATAATTAGACGAAATAGCATGAAAATATATTATATGCAATATGTTACATAAGAGAATCAATATGAATTAAACTTTAATTAATTCAAAATGCAGGATGAAATTTTACAAAGTAACTACGTAGTTATTTGACTTAAATGACAAAAATTGAGAAGATGAATTATTTTCGAGAACAAAAATTTTTGTGTAATTAACAAACGCGTTTCTATTCCAAGAACAGAAATTTTATCCAGTTACCAAACATGTTATGATTCTCTAAAACTCATCCAAACAATAAAATTAGAAAAAAATCAATTCTAATCATAATTACTTTTTTGGACCAAAATCGTTGCCATGCAGGCCATAATTCTCTGTAACTATTCTTGGCATCTATCAAATTTACCATATGTTGGGTAGAGGTTACTAAATATACATAAGATGGTGGCATGCGGCGTGGTGGCTAGGACGGAAGGAGCCGGGGACTCATAAATGGATTTGGTCCGGGTCAACATGGAGTGCTAATAATTTACCAAGTGAAACAAAAAAAAAAATGAGTTCGTAAATGTAGGAGTGAGCCATGACTGACTCAAATGTGCTTTGAACCTACTTGAAAGATCTCTGATTGTTTCGTGAAAAATAATAATTTAACTTTAAAAAAAACGATCGCTTGTATCAATTATAAAAATGAATGAAGGAAAATATTTTCATCACTAGCAAAAATGTATAAACGTATATTTTCTCCTATGTGAAATCAATTTTTATTGACTAATTACTTCAAGCAATATAAGCAATTATTTTTAAGAAAATATTGTCTAAATCACTCTTTTTGTGAAATAAATGGAGGCGATTTCAATCGAAGCTAGAGACGTGTGTAACAGGCTATTAGTATGCAATGAACCATTCGTGTTGCATAGGGAAAATTACCAAAAAATCCTAAACCTATTGTTATTGTGCCAATTCAGTTCCGAGCATTTATTTAGTTGCCAATTGAGTTCTAAACCTTTTGTATTTATGCCAATTCAGTCTTTATGACCGATTTTGATCGAAAATTAATATCATGTGCACTGGCCTTCTTACATGGCACTACCAACGTTGACATGAAACCTTTTTAATTTTCTAATTTTTTTGCATTTTTATTTTTATTTTTTTTGTCTTTTTTATGTTTTCATGTTTTTTTCCAATGGCCTATAGGAGGCTACTGACCTCCAACCAAGGCTCGACAACCTCCTTGTGGCCATTAGCCAAAAAAAAAAGGAAAAATAGAAAATTTTAAAAAATATTTGAAGAAAAAAATCCACGTTAACACCGACAGTGCCATGTTTGACGTCGGAATGTAACAACCCGAGTTTCTCTAGATTAGAAGTACAAGCAGAATAGTAGAGTAAGGCACTTTGGTTGATGATGTGAAACAATTTGACGAGAGGATAAGGCACGTCTTGTATTTATTTGGTCACATAAACTTAATTATGTGAAAAAATTAGAACAATTAGTGAGAATTATACTAATGGGCTCAAGGAGAAGTGGAATTATGCATGATGGACAAGTGTCAAGTGTGATTGGACAAGTGGGAAGCAAGGGGGGCATGAGGGACAAGTGTCATCCATGCACGTTACTCCCATCCCACTATATAAGCTTCATTTTTCTCTCTCCTCCCTCATTTTGGATGCGAACCTAAGGCTCCCTCACACTCTCTCCCTCTTCCCACCCTATGGCACC
>JAGVVM010009374.1:0-14369 GCA_019149425.1 Psidium friedrichsthalianum
GTTCCCCCAGCTTCACAAAAAACCCTGCGTTCTCTCTCTCTCTCTCTCCTTTTTCTCGTGAACACAGTGGCAACTCTCCCTGACACTCTGCGGGGCCGAATCTTCCTCTTCACCTGCTGGTGCATATCTCCCTCTCTTCGAGTGAGCCAATCCGCTGCAGACCCGCCTCATTTCCCTCGTTCCGTGTGCGAGATTTTCCTTGGTTTTTACATGGTCCCCATGTTTCAAGTTTCTTTTTTCTTCTCGGTTCTGAGTTGCTGCTTTTCAGTATTCGGCTGTGGAGTGTGCTGGGTTTGTGGGGGGAACGATAAACCCCCTTTCCCTCTCTTTCTGACAAAGCAATGTGTGAGGAGGTTCAAGGTTTTCAATCTCTAATGGGTGGCTTCCATCTCCGAGAGCATCCAAACGCACAAACCTCGCCCAGGCATCAACAGCAGCAACGACGCCGAGACCTCTGCATTCTGTTCCCTGAGAAGGGCATGCCCAAAGACCCAGATCAAAGCACGTCCCTTCCAGATATCTCTCTCCCTTCCTTCAACATCTACCTCTACCACCACCACAACGGCCACCACCGCGACTACAGCAACCTCGTCGTCTTCTAGCTCTAGGCGATTTGGTTCTCCCCTCATCTCTCGCTCCACGAACACCGCTCCTTTATCTTGTGCAGCCCGAAGAGGTCCCAGTCGGCGGACCGGCGGCGACCCAGTCCGAGCCGTCCTGTGACTCCGGGTCCGCAACACAATGCGGGCGTGCTCTCGGCTGCTGCCAAGCTTCTGGTCACTTCAACGAGGAGTTCAACCAGAAGCTTGTCTGTTTCTTTTCAGGGTGAGGCCTTTCCCTTCCAATAAGTAAAGAAAAAACGAATGCAGGTTCTTCACCCGCTAGAAAAGCAACCCCGGAGAGAAAGAGGGCAACGCCAGCGAGAGATCGTGTTGAGAACCCAAAGCTCTCAGATCAGCTGCGGTGGCCCGGGAGGACCCGCCAAGCAAATCCGGATATGGAAGTCAATTTGTTGTCTAGGAGCATCGATTGGGGTAGTAATAGTATCGATGATGGGAAAAGGTTCGCTGGGTTCGGATCTGGCTTTGCAGGTAAGATGTTAAGGCAATCATCAGTCGATGAGTGTAGGAGGGTTTCCTTTGATGGGAGATTGAGCCTGGATTTGGTAATGCTGAGCTGATGAATGCGGTAAATGATCACCCAGACGCTAGTTCTGTGAACGATCCTCTTTGCCCTCTGAATTCACTGCTTCTGATACAGATAGCGTGTCTTCTGGTAGTAATTCTGGTGTGCAAGAATGTGGGAAGCCGAAAAGTGGGCCCCGTGGAATTGCTGTGTCTGCAAAGTTTTGGCAAGAGACGAATAGCAGGTTAGGCGATTGCAAGATCCTGGGTCGCCCTTTTCACCGAGCCCAGGATCGAGAATGTCTGTTCCAACTAAATTAATTCAATCGAAACGGTTTAAGTAGCGAGAGTCCAATTGTGTCTCCTAGAACCTTGGCTTCTCCCACACGGGGAGTCACTCGTCCTGCTTCACCAAGTAAGCTTTGGGCTTCTTCAGTCTCCTCTCCATTGAGGGGGGTGCAAAGTCCATCTCGGGCTAGACGGGTTCTGGTGGCTTAAACAGTAACGGTAGTGTGTGCCTTCGATTTTGAGTTTTTCTGTGGATATTCGGAGAGGGAAAATAGGGAGGACCGGATTGGTGATGCACCACAGGTTGAGGCTTCTTCATAACTGCTACCTACAATGGCGATTTGCTAATGCGAGGGCAGATGCTACATTCATCATTCAGAGGCAAAATGCAGAGGTAGTTAACTGTTTCCAAATTGTGTTCAACTGTATCTACAAAACATCGCTCCTCATCTTAATGCCATTCCTTTTTTGGTTAAGATATGTTGTGCTTGGGGCATGCTTGGTAACTAATTGTTTCGATAATATTTTCTAGTCAGGCAAATATTTTGTGTGGGATAATTACCTTCTTCTTGTCCATCTTAATCATCTCTGAATGTGAATGCTCAAAGTTCCTTTCACTTCCAATAAGTTCAATGCAGCTTCTTCATTTCTGCCCTATTTTCATGTTCATCTCATCGGTTTACAGCTTTGGCAAATATTTTCTTTACTGGTAGCTCTGGCTGACGTTACTTGCAAGATTCTTCTGGATGCATGTATATTCCTGTGACAGAGTCTTATTTTATGTTTCTCTGTCATACCAGAAAGACCTCTGGGGTGCATGGATAACAATATCAGAACTACGTCACTCTGTCACTGTCAAAAGGATGAAGTTGCTATTGCTAAGGCAAAGACTCAAGTTGACTTCTATATTGAAGGGACAGGTCAGTTCGATCTTTTGTTGGTTGCATTTGTCTCTCTTAAATTCTCAGCCTGTCATTAGATTTGGTTAGCAAGCTTCTGCAAATTTGTCAATACTGGCTATTCTTACCTTCAGAAAATTGTTCTTTTAGGGTCTTGCCCAGAAATTAGAAGAAGTTGAGTGCATAAAGATAGAGCTAATAGTAATTGTGTGTCGATACATCCTACGGTATCATGTTTGTGTTTTTTTACCCCAAGCACCAGATGTGTGTTGTAAATAAGCCTACTTGTGACTGAGAAACTCACTGGTGCGTTGTCGATCGGTACAACATGGGTGTTCTTGTTTGTTAGGACCAAACTAGAGGGTTCCACTAAGGTTTACATTCCGGTCACATCATAATGAATGTATCTGAGTATGATTTGAATGAGGCTGATCATTTGACTTCTGCATTCTAAATTCATTATAAATGGGGAGGTTAACACTTGACAGTGATATAGTGGCGCTTTAGTTTGCATGTGCCCGTTGAAGTCGGGGCCTGGCTGTTTATTGTCTTAAATTTGTTAGCATTTTTAACAAGCACCAGTGAACAATTGCATATCAGTTAGAACTTTTACCAATATGTGGGCATTCTCTTCTTTAGGTGCTTCCGGCATTGTGCACTATATTCGTTCGGAGTTTTCTCTTTGCTCTCATTTGGATGATGGATCTTGACTTTTTGTATTTACTTCCCGATAACTGCTGCTTCTCATAGTCATCACTAAGATTGAAAGGGTTTACCTAGCTATAGAACATTGAAAATTATGAATGGCCGCATTTTCAGTAAGGCCAAGCAAAATGCATTATCAGTGTTGATGAAATTCGGGATCATTTTTTGCAATTTTTTGTGGCATGCCTTTATGTGATGATTATGCAGGACAACTTTTCAATAGTCCTACAACTGTTTTCTTTCATTAAACTGAGCTTCTGGGGATGAATGCAGATGACCTGCTTGGAAGAATGGTCTCTTCTAGAAAGAGATCACTCAAGTTCTCTGCTGGGGGCCACTGAAGCTTTGAGAGCAAGCACTCTCGTCTTCCAATTGTTGGGAGTGCAACAGTATGCATTTTACTTTTTTAAGTGTGGTATTATTTCAGAGTGTGTACTTGTTAAATGCACACTGCAAAGATTTCCTACTCAACTTTGTATGTTTTCTTCACATCAGGCTGATACGCAGAACCTGAAGGATGTCATTGGATCAGCTATATCTGTAATGCAGGGAATGGCATCCTCAATATATTCCCTCTCGTCAAAGGTAAAATTATCTCCATAGTTTCTTGCTCTATTGTTGCTTCTGTGATCTTGTATTTTTGGATAGTACCTCTTAACCTTTACAATATGCACTTGTTGCGCATTCTCATTGAGGTCTGTTGTTTATAATTTCATATTCCTCACCACCTTTCTTAACGAGCTAGGTCACGCACCATCATCTTTGAATTAAAAAGCTTAAGCCTCGTCACCAAACATAGGAGCCTGCGTACAATTCTGGCAATGAAATTAAGAAGCTCTTGTCTATGGATAAATGATTGATGAGTTCTCACCTCACGCCGTCCTTGTGGCGGATCTTGTATATAACAAGGGCGCATCAGTGTCATTTCCTGCCGTATCATGCAGTCCAAAGTCTAAATAGGCCATTCCTGTTGCATATGCAGCACAGCGGTGTTCAACGACACCTTACAATGCTGTCTGGCGGACGAGTTAAAGAATGCTATTCTCAAAATGTCCAGTCGACTTCCATCGCTAAACTTGTCAAGGAATTTAGCACAGTGACAAAATTTTGATTAGGGCTCTAGTATGGTAAGGAATGAGAGCAATTAGACTTCTTGGGGTTTGTTCAATTTCTTTTATTGGGGAGTCTATAGCCTAAGGAGCAATGGAGAAACCATGATGTTTTGAGAGGTGCTGCTTTTGGCATGGAGTAGCTAGTACATCTGACTCAGTGTTCTGGTTGGATTTGTTGCGGATGTGAAGAGGTTCCATTTCAGAATCAGTTTGAGAAGAGGATATCTGAGATACTAGCACAGTGTATCTGATTGTGGAGATCCATCCCGTTTAGTCTGTAAGATTGGCTTCACTAAAGTGAGCCCGGATTGCCTCCTAGTGACTGTACTATTTTGCTATACGTTCGGTAGCTCGAGGATCCTGTTTTCTGCCTTCTTTGATCACTGGCCTGTTTGTGGTCAGAGAAGATAATCTGCAAGATTTTGTGGGACCAACTGTTCTAAAGCTTAAGCTAGTAGATGAAGGCGCGGCTTAATATTTATATATTCTAACATAATCAACCTCCAATTTTGGGTCTTTGTGGTTCTTGTAGAAGTGATAACTTTAATTATTCTAACCTTCTAGGACATTGACAGCTCCTCCAAACAAATATAGTTTTGGAAAGTAAATTCTGGTAGGAAATTTACAGCTTCACACTTGGGGCTTTTAGTTTTTTGCAAATGTAGGGGTTTAATTTCATCATAATGTGAGAAGGTTGTCTTAATATTCTCTCTTACTGATTACTGTTGCGTTTGCTCTTCCATAGATCATATAAAATCTTGGTAGCATGCATAATGCCCTGCAAAATTTGCTTCTGACACTGGCCAGCAGTTGATAGTTGGATCCTTGTTATTAAAAATTTGCTTTTTCAATATGTTCTGGTTGCTCTCGTCGATGTTCAGATCTAATTCTTTCAGTTTGTAGTGCTATCTTTTCTTGTCTTTTAATTTCCGCTAAAAAGGACTGTGAGTTAAACTTAGTTGTGTTTTCACGTGCTCATGTCATTCTCTTTTACTATTTATTCGATTGCCCATGTTTATTGCAGCAAGACAACTAAAACAATCTTATCTGACAGGTTGAGGAAATGAACTCCTTGGTAGCTGAACTAGTAGACACCGCAGCAAAGGAACGGTTTTCCCTTGACCAGTGTCGAGATTTATTGTCCAGCTTAGCAGTCCTGCAGGTAATGTTGGTTCTCTCCATTTCTCGTTTCTTCTCTATCTTGGTAGATGATTCTACTCTGAAATCAATATGGCTGGTTTGTACCTTGAAATTTTCTTTTAACAGGTAAAGGACTGTAGCTTGAGAACACACATACTCCAATCTGTGTACCAATTTCCAGTAACCTGACGACACGTGTGTAGAACTGACTCTTTTTGACTGCTCACCAATCTAACAATTACATCCTACCGATTCTTTTACAACGGGTGGAGGCAGTTCAGCTTCTCATTTGGTGCTCCCTGGAACCTATGTTAGTATACTAGTGTCGATATGTTTTATTCAGTCTATTTTTGTCTCAGGAGGTAACTGACGACGGCATTCGTCTTTACTAATTAGCTGTGTATACCGGATGCTCGTTTCACTTGAAGGCAAAAGAAGCATTGTATATAAGGATCATTTGATGGGCATTTGGTCGTGGAGATTCTGGTCTCATCCCATATATTTACTCGCAAATGTTTGGTGTAATTACCATCGTTATCCTTGCTGATATGTTGGAATTCGTAGATTATAATGACTCTGGATGTGATTTGTCTATACTGATGTAATAGGCTAGAAATTTTTTTGATGTGATTGGTCTAGCCGTTCAAGCCAAGGATTTCGATGGCTCTCGCGAAGTTTCTAATTTTGTTTTTCTCTTTTCTGTGCCCTTTGCCTTTGTTTATTTGTTTTCCTCATTTCCCGTAATTTCAATCATCTGACGTAGGAGGCTTTCAAATCTTACTAGAGGCAATGAAACTTGAAGCTTGTACAGTACAATACTGGTCCATAGTATGTCGAGGAAACATACAGGTGATGGTCTGTGAAATTGAGCTTTAAGAATGCATGTGTTTTATAGGAATACCTCAAAGCAATTCTAGTGGATCAGTCTGTTCCTGAAAGTGGTAAGAACTTCTGCACTTGAACTGGAACGACTGCTAGCCACAGTCTCCGATAAAACTGACTTTGATCAAAGATCGAGATCGCAATCTCATTGATTTTGCCTGTCCTCCGGACACCAACCCCTTGTATAAAAAACTGACCTTGAGCATATGATATTCTGTACTCTGTTGCTTGAGTGGTTGTTCCAGGAGAGATTCCGATGGCTCTTGTGATTGGGGTGTAGAAACTCCGTTCGATGAGTCCAGCTCCGGGCAAGATGCATCGCGGGGAAGCAAGGCACCATCCCCACTACCTTCTGGTACACGTGCCAGTTCCCTGTGAACAGGAAAGCTCCACCGCTCCTCCAACCGGATTCCTGGTCCTCCCTGCTGCTTCAGATAGTAAAAACTCGAGAGAAACCAGCTGGACACACTGGCGTAAGGAGTCAAGAAAGACTCCCGCACGAAAGAAGTTTGCTTAAAGTTTTTGACCGAGTTCATCATGTCAGCTAGTTATTTATCATCCAAGCATTCCCTTTGGAAAAACCTTTCCTCTGAAGTTTTTCTCGTCTTGTGTGGACGGTTGATTTTGTATGCTATGGAATCTAGTTAAAGAATGAAGAAACTGAATTCAGTCGCTGTTCGGTTCCCAGGCAGTTCCTAATAGAGGACAAGATACGCGTACTTCCAAAGAACGTGGCATCGAAGAGGGTGGCAGGAACTCGAGCGGTAGGCGTCTCTATCCATTTCAAGCACCTGCCAAGCATGCAATTGTCACTGTAAACCCTTTTGAAAGCTCGACATCTGCGGCAACTAATGATTTCTTCTTTCAAAGTTCCTCAAGATCTTCTAGCTCGATGCACGACAAAGGGATTAATTCTCCTGCATCCACAAAGCAAGTCTAGATTCTAAACCATCCAAGGAAGGTTTGCGCTGGGTATGTACAGAGAGATTTACATAGGATCATGTGACATGGTATTAATTAGCTACACAGTATATACGGGTTAAAAAATATGAGGTTAATTA
Source organism: Psidium friedrichsthalianum (assembly GCA_019149425.1). Classification (NCBI taxonomy): domain Eukaryota; kingdom Viridiplantae; phylum Streptophyta; class Magnoliopsida; order Myrtales; family Myrtaceae; genus Psidium; species Psidium friedrichsthalianum. Next base: position 7,212 of record JAGVVM010009374.1, read on the forward strand.
ATCCATAGAAAGAGAATTTGATTGATCATTTGCTTACCCGTCTTTCAGAATATCAAAAGTTCCAAATTCATATCGATACATTTTTTTTTTCAGTCTAGGCGGTAATTACTAGAGTGGACACATGGATTTCCTCATGAAGCCATTAGATAAAAGCAAGAAGCGCAAACTTTACATCGAAAAATCTTAGGAATAATCATCATCTCGGGCTTATTTCAAGTATTATTCATGCAATTCTGCCTTCTCCTCGGGTGGATTCTGTGCTTCTTGTCATTATCAGCGGCCATAAACAAAAAGTTTAGGATGTGGACGTGTCAATTGGATTTGGGTTATTTTATGAAGGTTACAACCGTTCTAGAGCTGTACAATGTCCATGTTACGTCTATTGGTTTCCAAGGTGCTGTTGATTTTCATAAATTATTTTTTTTTTGGCTTAGGGTAGAGGCTTCGAATAACTGACTTCTATTATATGATTCAGACAAAAAGGAAAACTTCCTGATATCACATCGATGCATGACGATTTGGTGGTTTAAGCAGCCAAAGATTCATTCTAGCTTAGATTGTTTAATCGATGGAGCATGTCTTAACCAGACAAACTCAAAAAAAAAAAAAAAATCAAGGGTTGTTTGCAAATGAAAAAGACAACTGTGAAAAACCATGTTAAAATTTCTTTCTTGAAGCAAGTGAAGGATTATTGATCAGATTAATGACTTTGAGAGCTTTAGATATCTTCCCCAACGAATAACAAATGTAACCTTACAAGGTCCAAAGCAGGATGACCTCAGTCGAAAAAGGCAAGTCGAGATGATTAACAGACACTTAGATAGCAAAAGCCAAAAGGGTATTATTAGCAAGAGGATGGTTGCATATATAGCTGATCTATTGTTAAATTTCGCTCGTTCAAGAAAATGCGACGACACTCAACGGCAAAGATTAGGCTCATCATATATACATGCTTCTGATGCAGCTACTTCAAATGAACCAGATCTTAGTGGTTCAACCAGTTTTTGGAACTCAAGTACTGCTTGTTCTCTGTCGGAAAGAGAGTTGGATTAGCTCGGTTACTCTCGAGAATCAATCCCGTGAATAAATAGGCAAAACACGCACTCGTTGATTGTGTATATGGTATTGCTGTTCTTCATTTGGGGTTGTGATCTGAATGGAAGATTGCTAGTTCTGCGTACATTTGTTGCAGCAAGAAAATCTGGGCCTCACGGTTCATGCGTGATTCGTGCGATGCTTTGCCGGCAGCAAATGCACGGATCGAAGTAACGTCCTCTTTCCTCTCAACCACCGAACCCGAACAAATAGAAAAGCAGTCATCGGACAGAGAATGCAAACGTTCATTCTCCATACCCATTCGTTGCCATGAATTGAAGTCTTAAAACATTGTTTAAACAAAGTTTGATTTCTAACTAGTTATGATTACTGGAACCTGTCTCCATTGATTAAGATTCCGACGTAGGATGTATGATAAAGTGGGTCACATAAGACTTTAAGTTCAGAATCAAATGAAAACTGCAGCTTTAATGGCTTCTAAATGTAAATTCTGTTCACACACATAATTCTCCAGACAGTATGCTTTTGGGAAATTGTCGAACTTCATCATAGGATCTGTCGGGTTTTAGGGCATCTTGCTTCCCCATGAGCATGCAATTATATGGCCTCTCTCCTTAGAATAGTGAAGGATATGAGTGCATACGAAATCAAATAATTTGCATAAGGATATGCCATTTGCTAATCTTAATGTAATAACTTTACAACAGCAAAAAAGGTACACTTTGGCCGCACGGGTATTACAATGTTGTGATAATAATACTTGTGTTCATCATTAAGGAACAATGGTCTTGCACCTGATAACTTAATGAATCGACAAAACATGGTACCTCACACTAAGGAACACAAATATAAATAGAGCTCAAGCCTTCAGTGATAATCTAGTTTGTAGATTGAAAAAGTCTATCTATAATTTGAAACAAGTTTTTAGACAATGGTACTTAAAGTTTCATAGCTTGTTACTTCTTTTGGTTTTATTGAAAACAAACTGGATCAGTGTATATACTGCAAGGTCAGTGAAAGGGAATTTATTTTTCTTGTTCTTTATGTTGATGACATTTTGCTTGCGGGTAGTGATATTGAATTACTAGATAAAATAAAGTGAATGCTATTTAAAAACTTTGATATAAAGGACCTTGGTGAGGTGTCTTTTGTCCTTGACATTAAGATCTATAGGAATCGTTCTCGTCACATTTTGGAATTATCTCAGAGGGCATATATTAATAATATTTTGGAAAGATTCAATATGCAATAATGCAAATCGGGAATTGCTCATGTTTGTAAAGGTGATAAATTGAATCTTTCATAATGTTCTCATTTAGATATTGAGAAAGCTCAGATGAAGAATATACCTTATGCTAGTGCACTTGGTAGTATCATGTATGCTCAAATTTATACTAGGTCAGACATTACTTTTGTAACATGATTTTTAGGAAGATTTCAATCAAATTCAGGATATAATCACTAGGTTGCCGTCAAGAAGGTTTTGAGGTACTTAAAAAGGACTAGGGACTATTTGCTGATTTATAGATATGTTCAAAACCTATACTTAGTAAGGTATTCAAATTCACACTATGCTGATTGTCAGGATGACAAGGAATCAATAATAGGGTACATCTTTATGCTAGCAGGGGGTGTAATATCATGGAAAAGCGAGAAACAAAAAATGGTACCATCCTCTACCATGCAAGCGAAGTTTATAACATGCTTTTCGGTTGCTACTCAGACTATTTAGCTCCAGAATCTCATTAGAGAGTTGACCGTATTTGATTTTGTCGATAGACCCATACAGTTTTATTGTGATAATAACTCTGCAGTGTTATTCATTAACAACAACAGAGGTCTAAGCAAATGGAGGTCAAGTCTTTGGCCATAAAAAAAAATCCGTACAAAATGATAACGTTGCAGTAAAGCATATTTCTACAGATGATATAATTGTTGATCCACTGACTAATAGCATACAATTTTGTGTATTTGAACGACATCTCATTAACATGGGCTTAGAAGCATCGTAGGTTACTATTGTTTAGTGGGAGATCTTTAGTTTTTGCTCTAATAAAGTTTATATCTGTATTATGTTACATTTAGTAATGTTTTTAATATGTATTAACTCTTTTACATTCAATGAAGTGTTTATGAATGTGTTATTTTCATATTGAATACATATCTGTTTAAAATCTCAAGATATTGTGTAAATCTTGAGTGACGGATGGGGTATTATTTTTTAGCCATAGACATATGTCTTGTTACACATAAAACACATTTAATTATAAACGTAAGATATATGTGGGTTCGTTGGAACCACAATGATATTCTCTTGTGACACATCAGATTTCGTCACACATGAAGTAGGAGAATAGTGACTGAAAAGGAAAATAACATATAAATTTTCTCTATTATTTGAGATGTTATCCGTTTGTCATACTACCACATCAAATCCATATCAATAAAGTTAAGAACATCTGTGACCATGGACAGCTCTGTGTCTTTTAATGTAGTTACTGTCATTATTCGATGTTTAAGACTTTATATGATTGGATTGACTATTAGGAATTATCTCTAGACCAATATAAAGATGCAAATACGCGGTACAATTTTAATTAATATAGCCCAAGTGGGAGAACATAAAAGTTATTTCCTAATTTGGGCTTTATTAATTGTTATTGTAATTAATTACTGATCTAATAAATGAAAAATATAACGTTTCATAATTCTATTGGATACGAGGTTGAATAGTATGGGCTGAATTAAACCTTATTTATAATTAGGGAATAGGTTACAAACTTTATAAATAGAGCTCAAGTCCCTCCTTTAAACTCTAATGTCCATATAGCCTCACATAAGGAGTTGTTAGAAAGCGATATGTGATGGGTTGTCTCCTTGAAACTAGGATTTAAGGGGTTCCAAAGGAGAAATTATTGAGCATCGGATAATTGCTATTTTGCATCAAGAACAATGGATCCGAAACAAGGTGTATTAATTCTTCTACTTTATGAAACTGTGATTCGCATATCTATTGGTGTTATTCTTGGGCTACTGCATAAGGATTAAAATCGTAGCTTACATGTTCTTCATTTGGGGTTGTGATCTGAATGGAAGATTGCTAGTTCTGCGTATATTTGTTGTAGCAAGAAAATGTGGACCTCACGGTTCAGGCATGATTCGTGCGATGCATCGCCAGCCGCAAATGCACGGATCGAAGTAACGTCCTCTTTACTCGCAACTACCGAACCCGAACAAGTAGCAGAGCAGTCATCGGACAGAGAATGCAAACTTCATTCTCCATACACATTCGTTGCCGTGAATTGAAGTCTTAAAACATTGTTTAAACAAAGTTTGATTTCTAACTAGTTATGATTACTGGAGCCTGTCTCCAGTGATTAAGATTCCGACGTAGGATGTATGATAAAGTGGGGTTACATAAGACTTTAAGTTCAGAATCCAATGAAGACTGCAGCTTTAATGGCTTCTAAATGTAAATTCTGATCACACCCATAATTCTCCATACAGTATGCTTTTGGGAAATTGTCGTACTTCATCATAGGATCTGTCGGGTTTTAGGGCATCTTGCTTCCCATGAGCATGCAATTCTATGGCCTCTCCCCTTAGAATAGTGAAGGATTCGAGTACATACGAAAGGTACTTTCAAATAATTTGCATAAGGATATGCCATTTGCTAGTCTCAATGTAATAACTTTAAAATAGAAAAAAGGTACACTTTGGCCACATGGGTATTACAATGTCGTGATAATAATACTTGTGTTCATCATTAAGGAAAAATGGTCCTGCACCTGATAACTTAATGAATCGAAACACGGTACCTCACACTGAGGAACATCAGCTTTGAACCCAATATCCTACAATTATTATTATTATTATATGATAAAGCTTCTGTACCTGTACTGATGGCATCTGCTGTTTTAATCTTATATTCATGATGGCATTAAAGCAAGAACCAAATGTCATGATTTGGAGGGGCAGAAGCATCTTTCAGGTATAGCAGGAGGAAATGTGATGGAAGAGAAAAAATGAAAAAAATGAAAAAAAAAGGGCGTTCGCTGTTCTTCTTAATCATGTGCTTCCATACTTTATCTGCTCTTTCATAAACAGAAGGAGTCTTTAGCTAGCTCTCAAGAGCCAACAGAAGAAAGTTCAGGTGATGCAAAAATCTTTCTTTTTTCTCAGAGGAAACAACATTTATTTTTCTCTTTTCCTCTTTGTCTTTACTTCCACAATAAACAGTTTCCTATTTCTTTAAATGAAGTTGAATACTTTTACTTAACTTTTTTTTTATTCTTTCAAAAATAATTGAGATAAAGTACTAGGACCATCCCAAGCTTGGCCAAACAAATATAAGATATCGAATTTATTACAAGTTACATTAAGAATAAAAAATTGACAAGGATAAATGAATCGAAAAGCGTTAGAACTAATAAAGATTGGAATGATTGTTCAACTAGGGTTCTCTCAGACTAAACAATATGTAATTTGCAATAGAGAGTTAGATTAAAAAAAAATGTCCATAAAACTTGTAATTGTGCACATAACCTATATATTCGACATAGAAATTCTTCTCTAGAGAATGTACTAGATCCTTATGATTGTTCACCTAAGTGATAATGGTGGGCCAGAAAAAGTACCATTCCACATGAATCCTCTATCAACAAAGACTAACATACAAATAGCACTCGATTCTTTTCCAGTGCAACTTATAAATTGTACCTTTTGCTTGATAGAGATTCTTCTTTAAACATGCTCCTCATAAAAATACTAAGAAACCCATGATTTTATATCTGAAGAATGAAAAAGGCATATTGTCAAAGTCGTTATATTTAACGAAAATATCAAATATATATTTGAACATCGACCATAATCAAAGATTCGCGACTTAACCATCAGCTGGAATTCGCAATTTTGTTCCACCATCGGTAGCATTCGGGTTCCACCGGCAGTGGATGGTACGTTAACTCCGTAAATAAATCATTAAAAAGAAAATAATATGAGGGAAGCATTAGAAGATTTTTCTATAATATAACTTTGGTACTGATAATTTATATCTTTTTTTTGGATTACTGATTAATTTTAATGGCAAGTCCGATGATTGCTGTCCCTCTTTCTCCAGCAGCCGTTTCCACTTATTCTCTCTCCCCTTTGTTAACTATAAGTTGATAATGGGTGGGGTTCATAGTCTTCTCTTTTCTTTCTTCCTCTATTCTTTCTCAATATCTCCTTTTATTCCATTAATCGATTGATTACTTATTTATTGGAAATTAAAAGTATAAAAAAGAGAGAGTCATAAACCTATTGCACTTGTACCAATTTAGTCATAACATTTTCAATTGTATCAATTGAGTCCTAAACCTTTTGATGATTTTCCAATTGAGTCTATCCGATAAAAAAAACCCTAAAGCTATTGCTGATGTAGACATCGCCTGTCCTACGTGATGATGCCGGCGTTGACGTGGATATTTTTGATAATATATTTTTTTTTGTTTATTTTGTTTGGGCTAAGGTCCGGCTAGGGTTGCCGGTAGGCGATGACCTGGGCTAGGGCCGCGACACCCTCACTAGATCTAGGCCAGGCGAGGGCAACGAGACTCTCGTCCAATGCTTGTGAGGGTTGCCAGCCCTCACCTATGGTCAGCTAGGAGTGGCCGACGACCTTAGTAGGACCTCAACCCAAAAAAAAAATAATAATAAAGAGAAGAAAAGAAAAGAAAAGAAATATTAAAGCATTATTAAACTTCTCAATGTCAATGTTGGTTGCGCCACATAACCCCCCATCCCCCCCCAGTCGCTCTTTACATAAGATAGATCAAGCACGTCCATCATCTAAGGCAATTTTTAGTCTAAAAATTGGGCAGTAAATGGACTCATACCGACTAAGTTGTCAAAAGTCATAGTAAATGTAGGTTAGACGTATATTTGAATAGACTATGGCTAAGACTTTATATCGTATAGATGAAAAGTTTTAAGACGGATTAACATAGCTACAGTTAAGGTTATGTAGGAATTTTTTTGGGGGGGGGGAACTTTCGGCCGATGTTTATCATATATTTTAGGCATACGATCTTGATAAAGAGATGCTTGTAATGCAGTCTCTCC
>JAGVVM010009375.1:0-25223 GCA_019149425.1 Psidium friedrichsthalianum
AAAAGTACCAAATCGATCTTATCTAACCGGTACAGGGAAGAACCGGTCTGGTTTTAAGGTTGCACCTTGGAACACTAGCCGTTAACAATTTTTGCAACTGAAGAGAATGGAAACCCCAACATCCAACTTGAAGTAGTCCCACAATGACCACACAGCTAACAAAACTTTACAAATCATCGGCTAAACAAAACAAACCCGGTTCTCCAGAAAAACTGGGAACCTGCTTGGAACAGCAAGTTTAGTTCCTCGCCGGCTCCAAGTATAATTGGTTCAGTCCCGCGGTTCTAATTTTTCAAAATCAGGACCTATGAGGTAAGTTCGAGGTTCCAATGCTAGGAACCGGTCACCCTAGATAAGACGTTGATACATCAGTATAAATAAACTTAATCAGCCTCGAAAATTTTCATTTTGTACCAGCTTTGAATTTCTAGAACCAGCTCGCAGTGTGAACTAAGCATCAACAAATTTCAGGATGACAAAATGAACCCACTAAACACAAGACTGACCCTTTTGTCCCTATTTTTTTTTCCCCTATTTTTACTTATGTCAGCAAGTTGAATTCCAAAGGGAAATGCTTCCTTGACAATTTGTCAAAGACGGTGCTATCTCGACTGTATATCCATACATTATTACCGCATGTTACGCATAAAACACTCGTTAAATGGGAGATCGTGTGGTAAAAAATAACTGATAATATTGTCAAACTATCAAGCTAACAACTTTCAATTCCGAAACATCAACCCATCAAAATTTCCGTCCAAAGCACTTTTTCTATTATTACGAGTACCACGTTTGAGCTCGCTCAAGTTCGTCATTTTCTCACGACAGCGTATGAATGCATTTCCTGGCTAGTGTGGAAAAGATCACTTGCTTTTTTCCAAAATCTTTGAAACAAGTCATTGGTAGAGGAGAAGTTAAAACAATATGGGAGATAATTTCTATAATGTGTTGCACGTTTAACCAACATCGATCATTGCTCCTCAAAAATTTGTCTGGGCTTGAGGTCAATCTGGAGGGACGGTCGACCCCCTGTTTCTTATCAACATAATCAAAAGGAGTTAACCCTAGTAAAAAAGGAGTGCACTGAATGTTAGACGTGGGATCCCTTTTTTTCTTTCTTTCCTTCTATTTTCCTTTGAAAAGGGAATACATTTGACGAAATTAAGCACAAACACCAACAATAAAAAAATGATTTCTGTTGGGTCTGCAGCTAGTGGATGTGTCGGAATTTTGTTACTCATATTTTTATGTGGAATAAGTGTATGTACATGGTTTTTCGATAGAATTTGTGTGTGCATATATATACATGCACACTTTTGAAGTAAAACGGATATGGAAAGACCCTATTAAATGATTTATAGCCAATATTCATCTCTAAATAGTCATCACCTTATGTGGTTACTTCAAATACTCATTTTGATGGCTTGACTACGTATAACAGGTCAGATCGTTATGAAAATAATGTGATGCTCTCACTTAAAATCGGAGCTTTTGATAAATGACTATGATCGACCAAAATGTAGGTAGAAATTGGACCTCGGTGGCCACCCCCATTCACCCACCCCTTTTCTTCTTTATTAGAATAAACAACGAGTCATTGACTCTTCAGAAGGAAAAAAAGTCGAGAGTTCATGTCTCGTACGGGTCTCCCAAATTTTTCTACGGTGCAAAGTATTTCATTGGACATTGCTACAGATTTCATTTGGACTTATTGTAATCGAAAAATCGAAGACAAGTCTATCTTGGTATTGTGCTTCAACAGTCTCTGTAAATAAATGAAAACAAATTCAAAGAGTTAGTCTCTGTACAAATTCTCGTGATGAGCTATTTGAAAGAATTTTTCGTTGTATGGGTTCCGAAGCTTCTGTGAATATATTTCCCTTAGAGTTTTAACAAGAGGAACTGTGGACAACACTTTGTCTTTCTGCTTAAAAAAAAAAAGGGTGGGGAGAGCCTTTGGCCAGAGCACCCAAAGAGGTGCTAGTCAAGTTCATTTTTTTATAGCATGATCGGACAAGCAAGTCTCGCTCACAAGCAGCTATAGAATAATCTATTGAGATGTCATATCATAATCATTCAATAGGGGACTAACCCTAGAGGTGAAAACAGCTCAGGCAAAATTGATTTAGGGGGGTGTTCTAGGGGTGAGCAAATTAGATCAGACTGGCCGGGTTGGTCTGGTCCTTAAAGGAGGCGGTTTGGTCCCTGGTCCCAATAAATGGGACCGAGCATGTGCTCCTATTCTCGGTTCCATGGTAGATGGGACCGGATCAGACTACCCAGTACATATATATTTATATTTTTGAAGAGCTAGTTAACCTAATTTTCCCTTCTTCTGTTCGATATTCACTCCTCTCTTCTCGCTCGATGCCCGGGTCTCACCTTCAAACGCAACCTCCAATTGTGTTTGTCAATATGCAATCTCTAATTATGTTTGTCTTTACTCAATTTGTGTTCTGTCGCAAGTATATTTTGCAAATCCATTGTCTTATTCACACTTGGATTTAGTGAAGTACAAGTTTGATCTCACTTTGGGCTTGATTTTTTCCAATTCGAAGGGAATGATGCAGGAACGTAATTCCATTTCAGTTGTTTTTAGTATTTTTTTCTTCCTAATTTAGTCTTTTCTCATTTTTTAGGATTATAAGTACTCGTGCGATGGTTGTATGATGGTCATATGATGGTATTAGGTTGGATGATTGAGATTGGAAGTTATTAGTTTAGATCCATGGATTAGATTTTTATAAATAGATGGTGCTATCGGTTCCACTAAACTAGACCAGGACTGGACCGATGGCCAGTCCTGTCCCTGGTTCCATACTGGGACCGGACTAGACCGGATTGGACCATCCATAGCTATTGATAAATGACTATGATCTTTTAAGAGAAGACCAAAAAGTAGGTAGAAATTGGACCTCGATGGCTAAACCCATTCACACGTTTTCTTCTTTATTAGGATAAACAACGAGTCATTGACTCTTCAGAAGGAAAAAAAAGAAGTTGAGAGTTCATGTCTTCTACGAGTCTCCCAAATTTTCTGCGGTGCATAGTATGTCATCGGACATTGCTACAAATTTCAATTGGACTTATTGTTACCAGAAAATGGATGACAAGTCTAACTTGGCATTGTGCTTCAACAGTCTCTGTAAATAAATGAAAACAAATTCAAAGAGTTCGTCTCTATACAAATTCTCGTGATGAGCTATTTGAAAGAAATTTTTGTTGTAGGGCTTCTGAAAATTCTGTGAATATATTTTTGTTTGAGTTCTAGCAAGAGGAACTGTGAACAGCACTTCTTTCCGCTTCAAAGAAAGAGGTGGGGAGCACCTTCAGCTGAACTACCCAAAGAGGTGCTAGTCAAGTTCATTCTTGTATAAGGTGATCAGACAAGCAAGTCTAGCTCAGAGGCAGCTATAGAACAGTCTATCGAGATGTCATATCATAATCATTCAATGGTGGACTGACCACAGAGGCAAAAGCAACTCAGCCTTTTTTTTTTTTTGGAGGGTGGGGGGTTTACATCGGAAAAAAAAAATAACATCATAACTAAAGCGTTCCACCTGATGGGCAATGTTTTGCAATAACACGTAATGTGGTATCAAGGAATGACTTCCATCTCAAGAATCAGTTTGTTTGCATACTCTTCTAGATTAATTCAGTGTCTACATCTTCTCTTCCACTAATCCAGTTCTATCTGGCATGCGGGAGCTAGCTAGTGTATGGAATAGTTATTCATCTTGGTCTTTCGGCCTACTTACTATTAATTTCAACTCATCTTTATACGATCATTTCATCTTACAGCATCTGTGGCATCATATAGATGATCACGGCTGCTTTTAGGAATGTTTAGTTCATCTAACTAATTTTTTTAATTACTTAAACAATCTAACTAAAATTTTTTTTAATTGCATATGGAAAGTGAAAGAGAAAGAGAAAGAGATTTGTCGTGCTTATTTGCTTGATCATTGAAGGGAGTGCAAGTTAAATGTTTCTTTACTGAACCTCCCATTGCTCTCTTTCCAATGAGATACAGCTGACGATGAAAAAAGATTCATAGAAAGGGTGCAGTGAAGGATCTTTAGGGGAAGCCATTCTTTACTTAAGAGCTTGACAACTCTCAAATGCCAAAAGTCCCATATCTTCTTTGGTTGGACTAACCTAATCGGTGATTTCTGAGGATTCTTTCTTCATTTTTAGAGAGAGGAAGAAGCGGAACTCCAAGAAAACTTTCTATACTTTATGGATAACAGATTCATTTTCAAATATAATAGGAAACTTTACCCATTTTTCAAACATGAGAATAGATCTGATTCCAATATGGACTACCCATTTTAATTCTATTACATTGATGCCAAAAAAAAATTTATGTACTTTTAAAGAATATGGTGTGATATATTATTATTCGGTGGCCGAACCATATAATTTTTGTCTCATAGCTTACAAATAGATTCGTATACAGTTGAGTATTGAAAATCGAAAGTGTGACATTTGAGTCTCTCACGTCGGTTGGGAAATAACTTGTTGAGTGATTCATAAGTTGAGACTCGCTCTCAAATGGTCACCACTCGAATAGATCGGGTCATTACGGAATTAATGTCGAGCTTTGATTTATGTCCGGAGCTTTTGAAAAATAACCGTGATCTTTTAAGAAGGGACCAAAATGTAGGTAGAAATTGGAAAGCAACGTGGATGGCTTACCCTGTTCTCTCCTTTTCTCCTTTTTCAAGAATAAACAAAGGCTGATCGGACACGACGAGCGACTCTTTCGACGAGAAACTTTGAGAGTTACGCATCTTGTATTGGTCTCCCAGACACTTCCTTTAGTTATCACGAAAAATCTCAAACTACACTTGTGATAAATTTACCCTAAGCTAATCAAGAATTTGAAATTAGTACAAATGTGACAAATTTACCATCTATTAATCTACATTATATTTTATTATCAAATCGTTGAATTAGATGACATGTGACAGTTGATGGGTGCGCCAATTTGAGATTTTTACCATCTATTTTTCACAGGTATACCTGTTTGAGTTTTTTGGGATATTAACTCAGTGTAACGGAAACTAACGAAGAGTAAAATTATCACATGTATATGTGATAATTTTACTCTTCGTTAGTTTCCGTTACACTGAGTTAATATCCCAAAAAACTCAAACAGGTATACCTGTGAAAAATAGATGGTAAAAATCTCAAATTGGCGCACCCATCAACTGTCACATGTCATCTAATTCAACGATTTGATAATAAAATATAATGTAGATTAATAGATGGTAAATTTGTCACATTTGTACTAATTTCAAATTCTTGATTAGCTTAGGGTAAATTTATCACAAGTGTAGTTTGAGATTTTTCGTGATAACTAAAGGAAGTGTCTGGGAGACCAATACAAGATGCGTAACTCTCAAAGTTTCTCGTCGAAAGAGTCGCTCGTCGTGTCCGATCAGCCTTTGTTTATTCTTGAAAAAGGAGAAAAGGAGAGAACAGGGTAAGCCATCCACGTTGCTTTCCAATTTCTACCTACATTTTGGTCCCTTCTTAAAAGATCACGGTTATTTTTCAAAAGCTCCGGACATAAATCAAAGCTCGACATTAATTCCGTAATGACCCGATCTATTCGAGTGGTGACCATTTGAGAGCGAGTCTCAACTTATGAATCACTCAACAAGTTATTTCCCAACCGACGTGAGAGACTCAAATGTCACACTTTCGATTTTCAATACTCAACTGTATACGAATCTATTTGTAAGCTATGAGACAAAAATTATATGGTTCGGCCACCGAATAATAATATATCACACCATATTCTTTAAAAGTACATAAATTTTTTTTTGCATCAATGTAATAGAATTAAAATGGGTAGTCCATATTGGAATCAGATCTATTCTCATGTTTGAAAAATGGGTAAAGTTTCCTATTATATTTGAAAATGAATCTGTTATCCATAAAGTATAGAAAGTTTTCTTGGAGTTCCGCTTCTTCCTCTCTCTAAAAATGAAGAAAGAATCCTCAGAAATCACCGATTAGGTTAGTCCAACCAAAGAAGATATGGGACTTTTGGCATTTGAGAGTTGTCAAGCTCTTAAGTAAAGAATGGCTTCCCCTAAAGATCCTTCACTGCACCCTTTCTATGAATCTTTTTTCATCGTCAGCTGTATCTCATTGGAAAGAGAGCAATGGGAGGTTCAGTAAAGAAACATTTAACTTGCACTCCCTTCAATGATCAAGCAAATAAGCACGACAAATCTCTTTCTCTTTCTCTTTCACTTTCCATATGCAATTAAAAAAAATTTTAGTTAGATTGTTTAAGTAATTAAAAAAAATTAGTTAGATGAACTAAACATTCCTAAAAGCAGCCGTGATCATCTATATGATGCCACAGATGCTGTAAGATGAAATGATCGTATAAAGATGAGTTGAAATTAATAGTAAGTAGGCCGAAAGACCAAGATGAATAACTATTCCATACACTAGCTAGCTCCCGCATGCCAGATAGAACTGGATTAGTGGAAGAGAAGATGTAGACACTGAATTAATCTAGAAGAGTATGCAAACAAACTGATTCTTGAGATGGAAGTCATTCCTTGATACCACATTACGTGTTATTGCAAAACATTGCCCATCAGGTGGAACGCTTTAGTTATGATGTTATTTTTTTTTTCCGATGTAAACCCCCCACCCTCCAAAAAAAAAAAAAAGGCTGAGTTGCTTTTGCCTCTGTGGTCAGTCCACCATTGAATGATTATGATATGACATCTCGATAGACTGTTCTATAGCTGCCTCTGAGCTAGACTTGCTTGTCTGATCACCTTATACAAGAATGAACTTGACTAGCACCTCTTTGGGTAGTTCAGCTGAAGGTGCTCCCCACCTCTTTCTTTGAAGCGGAAAGAAGTGCTGTTCACAGTTCCTCTTGCTAGAACTCAAACAAAAATATATTCACAGAATTTTCAGAAGCCCTACAACAAAAATTTCTTTCAAATAGCTCATCACGAGAATTTGTATAGAGACGAACTCTTTGAATTTGTTTTCATTTATTTACAGAGACTGTTGAAGCACAATGCCAAGTTAGACTTGTCATCCATTTTCTGGTAACAATAAGTCCAATTGAAATTTGTAGCAATGTCCGATGACATACTATGCACCGCAGAAAAATTTGGGAGACTCGTAGAAGACATGAACTCTCAACTTCTTTTTTTTCCTTCTGAAGAGTCAATGACTCGTTGTTTATCCTAATAAAGAAGAAAACGTGTGAATGGGTTTAGCCATCGAGGTCCAATTTCTACCTACTTTTTGGTCTTCTCTTAAAAGATCATAGTCATTTATCAATAGCTATGGATGGTCCAATCCGGTCTAGTCCGGTCCCAGTATGGAACCAGGGACAGGACTGGCCATCGGTCCAGTCCTGGTCTAGTTTAGTGGAACCGATAGCACCATCTATTTATAAAAATCTAATCCATGGATCTAAACTAATAACTTCCAATCTCAATCATCCAACCTAATACCATCATATGACCATCATACAACCATCGCACGAGTACTTATAATCCTAAAAAATGAGAAAAGACTAAATTAGGAAGAAAAAAATACTAAAAACAACTGAAATGGAATTACGTTCCTGCATCATTCCCTTCGAATTGGAAAAAATCAAGCCCAAAGTGAGATCAAACTTGTACTTCACTAAATCCAAGTGTGAATAAGACAATGGATTTGCAAAATATACTTGCGACAGAACACAAATTGAGTAAAGACAAAACATAATTAGAGATTGCATATTGACAAACACAATTGGAGGTTGCGTTTGAAGGTGAGACCCGGGCATCGAGCGAGAAGAGAGGAGTGAATATCGAACAGAAGAAGGGAAAATTAGGTTAACTAGCTCTTCAAAAATATAAATATATATGTACTGGGTAGTCTGATCCGGTCCCATCTACCATGGAACCGAGAATAGGAGCACATGCTCGGTCCCATTTATTGGGACCAGGGACCAAACCGCCTCCTTTAAGGACCAGACCAACCCGGCCAGTCTGATCTAATTTGCTCACCCCTAGAACACCCCCCTAAATCAATTTTGCCTGAGCTGTTTTCACCTCTAGGGTTAGTCCCCTATTGAATGATTATGATATGACATCTCAATAGATTATTCTATAGCTGCTTGTGAGCGAGACTTGCTTGTCCGATCATGCTATAAAAAAATGAACTTGACTAGCACCTCTTTGGGTGCTCTGGCCAAAGGCTCTCCCCACCCTTTTTTTTTTTAAGCAGAAAGACAAAGTGTTGTCCACAGTTCCTCTTGTTAAAACTCTAAGGGAAATATATTCACAGAAGCTTCGGAACCCATACAACGAAAAATTCTTTCAAATAGCTCATCACGAGAATTTGTACAGAGACTAACTCTTTGAATTTGTTTTCATTTATTTACAGAGACTGTTGAAGCACAATACCAAGATAGACTTGTCTTCGATTTTTCGATTACAATAAGTCCAAATGAAATCTGTAGCAATGTCCAATGAAATACTTTGCACCGTAGAAAAATTTGGGAGACCCGTACGAGACATGAACTCTCGACTTTTTTTCCTTCTGAAGAGTCAATGACTCGTTGTTTATTCTAATAAAGAAGAAAAGGGGTGGGTGAATGGGGGTGGCCATCGAGGTCCAATTTCTACCTACATTTTGGTCGATCATAGTCATTTATCAAAAGCTCCGATTTTAAGTGAGAGCATCACATTATTTTCATAACGATCTGACCTGTTATACGTAGTCAAGCCATCAAAATGAGTATTTGAAGTAACCACATAAGGTGATGACTATTTAGAGATGAATATTGGCTTATAAATCATTTAATAGGGTCTTTCCATATCCGTTTTACTTCAAAAGTGTGCATGTATATATATGCACACACAAATTCTATCGAAAAACCATGTACATACACTTATTCCACATAAAAATATGAGTAACAAAATTCCGACACATCCACTAGCTGCAGACCCAACAGAAATCATTTTTTTATTGTTGGTGTTTGTGCTTAATTTCGTCAAATGTATTCCCTTTTCAAAGAAAATAGAAGGAAAGAAAGAAAAAAGGGATCCCACGTCTAACATTCAGTGCACTCCTTTTTTACTAGGGTTAACTCCTTTTGATTATGTTGATAAGAAACAGGGGGTCGACCGTCCCTCCAGATTGACCTCAAGCCCAGACAAATTTTTGAGGAGCAATGATCGATGTTGGTTAAACGTGCAACACATTATAGAAATTATCTCCCATATTGTTTTAACTTCTCCTCTACCAATGACTTGTTTCAAAGATTTTGGAAAAAAGCAAGTGATCTTTTCCACACTAGCCAGGAAATGCATTCATACGCTGTCGTGAGAAAATGACGAACTTGAGCGAGCTCAAACGTGGTACTCGTAATAATAGAAAAAGTGCTTTGGACGGAAATTTTGATGGGTTGATGTTTCGGAATTGAAAGTTGTTAGCTTGATAGTTTGACAATATTATCAGTTATTTTTTACCACACGATCTCCCATTTAACGAGTGTTTTATGCGTAACATGCGGTAATAATGTATGGATATACAGTCGAGATAGCACCGTCTTTGACAAATTGTCAAGGAAGCATTTCCCTTTGGAATTCAACTTGCTGACATAAGTAAAAATAGGGGAAAAAAAATAGGGACAAAAGGGTCAGTCTTGTGTTTAGTGGGGTTCATTTTGTCATCCTGAAATTTGTTGATGCTTAGTTCACACTGCGAGCTGGTTCTAGAAATTCAAAGCTGGTACAAAATGAAAATTTTCGAGGCTGATTAAGTTTATTTATACTGATGTATCAACGTCTTATCTAGGGTGACCGGTTCCTAGCATTGGAACCTCGAACTTACCTCATAGGTCCTGATTTTGAAAAATTAGAACCGCGGGACTGAACCAATTATACTTGGAGCCGGCGAGGAACTAAACTTGCTGTTCCAAGCAGGTTCCCAGTTTTTCTGGAGAACCGGGTTTGTTTTGTTTAGCCGATGATTTGTAAAGTTTTGTTAGCTGTGTGGTCTTGTGGGACTACTTCAAGTTGGATGTTGGGGTTTCCATTCTCTTCAGTTGCAAAAATAGTTAACGGCTAGTGTTCCAAGGTGGCAACCTTAAAACCAGACCGGTTCTTCCCTGTACCGGTTAGATAAGATCGATTTGGTACTTTCCCTGGGTTGAACTGATCTGGTTGCTCGCCCCTAGTCGTATCTGGTTCCGGATTAATGAGGTCGTCATGACTGAACTACTCAATGAGGTTCAGATTTATTGGACAACCAGACGGTTTATGGTAAATCTGGCCCTCATATGACATAAGTGATGACTATATTGTAGGTGAGATTGTGAAAATTGATGGATTTGTCTCCTCAGTGACATCTGCAATGGACGTGGAATGGCTGACATTATCCCTCTTTGGCAACTTTTATAAGGCCACGAACGCAAGTGGTAATTGGCCCCCTTTTAGAATGGTACAACCCATTTTCTTATCATTGTGGAGCAAATTGGGCAGCCACTACACGATCAGTTGGCAGTCAAAATCACACTGAATTTCCCTTTGTGTCAAATCCACCATCTTCTTTTGGTATGGACCCCTACCTTTGAAAAGCATTCAAAATTGAACGTACAGTTGCAAAAGAAATACGTAATCGCTTTAGTTGGAATGCACTAGGTGAATTTCATATTCAAAATCATAAATTCTTTCGTTTAGAGAAACATGAGGTAGATGTGAACTGCTACTAGTGAGCGAGCTTGGTGTACACGAATGAGGCGATTCGTGGGGTGTTCGTAATATTGGTCAAGTTGAAGATTTGGATACTCTTTGCAACGAAAAAAGGCCATGAGTACGTGATTAGACCGTCTACTGTTGGTAAACTTTGTTTTCAAATGCGATCTAACCATTGACATATCTATAGTTAAAAGAAATCGTGTTAAATTAAAACACGACTTTAAGTGACTTTAAAACACATCGTTGTGTGGAAGTATTGCATACTCTTCACATGACTTTAATGAATATCTTGTTAAAATGGGGATGATTACCAAAACGCGGACAATTATAGAAAAAAAAACTTATAAACCTATTATATTTATGCCAATTTAGACTTAAATCTTTCAATTTGGCAAATTTAATCCTAAAAATTTTGACAATTTATCAATCTAGTCCTTTCAAACAATGTTGGTCAGATATTGATGACGTAGATGTCGATCGTCCTATGTGGCTCGGTCGATGCTGACGGAAAACTTTTTTTCGAAAATTATTAAATTTATTCTTTTCTTTGTTTTATTGTCAAGGGCTAGTAGGGGGACCGAGACCTAGCAACCCCCACCGGCCACTGGGCGAGGGCCGTAAGCCTTCACCGGCCATTGGGGAAGGTTGCGAGTCCTTGCCAACCACGATGTGGGCTCATGGCCCTTGCCCAACAATGAGTGAGGGTCGCGACCCTAGCCATGTGGCGGACGAGGGGCATGGTCTTGCCCAGTGGTTGGCAGGGGCTATCGGTTCTTGGCTGAATTTACGCTAATCCTTAACAATTAACAAAATAAATGGATGAAAAAAAAAGAAGGAAAAAATTAAAAAAATTTTACATCAGTGTTCCCGGGGTCCATGTCATTGATCTATAGTTAAATTTGGCCGGATGAATTTTATTGGCAAATTGTCAAAATACTTAGGATTAAATTGACCAAACTGATCGGTATAGGACTAAATTAGCACAAATTCCATAAATTTAAAAAGTTTTTGGTAATTTTTTTTTTCTCAAGAGCAGCTTCCGAATGTGCGAAGAAGAGTTTGGTCTATCGGCTGACAGCCCCATCACAATGTCATTTGATGCTGCAATCATGGAATACACGGTCTCGCTCACGAGAAGAGGTCTAGCTGAAGATTCACAGACAGATCTACTCAAACGCGATTTATTATGGCTGCTGCTCATGGTCTGCTTCTTCTGATCACGGTTGAACAGGCCAACAAGTATTTTTAAGTTAAAAAAACCGAAATGATGCTTCAACTCTGTAAATAGACAGACCATGAAGTTAATTTCTGATCTTTAAAGTTTAATGATTGCAGTTTACTTGATTCGTAGAGGATGTGATTTAAAAAAAAAGTCCAAGCTAAGTCGAGTAAATTTGGCTAACGAATTGTTACCATATATGTATGATATCAATTGGACCTGGACATGTCCTTAAAGGCGTATCAGAGAGTAAGGAGCTTGCTCTTGTAAGTCTTTATGGTATTTCCCTCCTACCAAGGAAAGAATACATACATACATACATATATATATATATACATATATATATATGTATGTATGGTAGGAATTAAGGGAGCTTAGACCGACATTAAACAAGTCTAGAGATTTACAACATGCTCCATTGGGAGATGGGTAGGACCAAACCCAAGTTGCGATGATCTCTGAGTCGAGTAAATTTGGCTAAAGAATTATTACCACATAGCAATAAAGGTCAGTTACTGTTGACACTTGGTTTTTAATCAGTTTTTTTTAGAAAAATATTAAAAATACCATAAAAATTCATAAAATTTGAAAATCTATTTCAGAAGCCTTGCCTAAGCCTAAGGAACTAATTTTGAACAAAAAAATATTTTCATCAATTTTTCTGAATTTTCAGCATTTCTTTTAATTAGAAAATATCCCAAAAATAAGAAAGATAGAATTTGTGACCAAAAAAATACAAAAAAAATGGCCATTAGTCTTGTTTTTAATTTCAATTTCATTTTGGTCACTTTGAATCTCAAAAATTCGATTGGAAACCCTAATTTCTAAAATTTTGCAATTAGGTCCCTAAAAGAACAAAACTCTCAAATTGAGTCCCTTTCATTCCCTTTTTTTTTTTTTTCACTTTTTCTAGTTATGACATTTGATCCTTATGCCTCTTTCTGGTCCAATCACTTTCAAAATTTGAGCAATTTGGGAAATCGACAAAAATATTTTCAATCTAGTCCCTAGTTTTCAATTTAAATGCAATTGAGATTTCTCGGACCATTCCCATTCAGATATAAATCCCTACCCCTATGTTTTCCATCATGATGAACCTTTTGGTAGGGTCAAATTGACCTGAATTGGCCATTTAGCTCCCCGAATGAACAAATACCTATTCGGGTTGAATTTTAAAATGAGAGGTTTTTGCATAAAACTGAACCAATTTGACTCAAATTTGCCTCCCCTAGATGATTTCAATGTCCTAGAATTCAATTTTAGGATTAAATTTGTGAAAACAGATCAAATAGCCTATGAATTGGACTATAATTTTGAAATCGGGTCAACCCGGTTGACCAAGTCAGCTCAGAACTCACAGTAGCGTTCCCAGTGGCATTTGTGGGGCTTTTTGCGAAAATAGGTTAAAAATTTAACGTTTTTACAGATTTGCGTCTGCATGAAAAAAAATTTACGGAAAGGGGGCTCGTTCGACGGTGGAAGAGCCGAACAAGACCTTTGTTCGGTGCTTCTAGCGCCGAACAACTTCCTAAATTAAAAAAAAAATTATTTTTAATAATTTATTTTTATCTCATCTAAACTATCCAACAGCCAGCCCCCCTTTCTCCTCTCGCCCACTCTTTCAGATGTACCTTTTTCCCTTGTTTTTCGCTGAATTTTATAATCTTATTCTGAAAGTTCACGCGAAGCCTCTCTTTTCAGAAGCAAATTTCTGAAGCTTCACGTGAAGTTTTAGAATAAAGATTCAGAAACTTCACGTGAAGTTTCAAAAGCAAATGAGACTTCTAAATCCTTTAGTTCTATTAAAGACGAAGAGGGAGAGAAACTCTTTAGCCATTTTACGAAGACAAAGAGAGAGAACAGAGAGCAAATAGAGAAAAAGCTGAGAAAGAATCGAGAGAAAATCGATAGAAAAAAAAGGATTTGGAAATTAGTCGTCAATTTCGAGCATCTCCATATTTGCAGTAATTTATTCCTTCAAAATTTTCTCGCAATCGAATCAAGTAAGATTTAACTTTATGATATGTTTTCTTTTAGCATTTGCGTTTTTTGTTTCGTTGCATGTAATGTTAATTTTTTTTATACGACAAAGAAAATAGAAGAGTGGAAGTATCAACTTCAAGAATCTCGACACACGCACAATATTTGTGTTAAGGTGATGCATATATTCTTGTTAAAACATGATATATTTTAGTACCATGCATACGCTGTTTCGTTGTTATATTGTGATGTGTACATGTTGTTTAGTCCAAAAAATATCTTATTTTTTGGTCTACATATATGTCTATTTTGCACTGAAAAATATCTTATTTTTGTGCTGTTCATATCTCTGTTTTGCATGCCGATATATGTGTCACGAAAGATTTTGTACGTATTAAGCCCGTATTTTATCATGATTTTTGAAATTTGGAGGGTTAATTGGATTTAATTTTCAAGATATTGAAATAATAACTGAATGTACATGTTTAACGAAAAAAATTTATGGGAAAATGTTAGTACCGTAGGAGCTGGTAATTAGATCGGACAATGTAGATTTGATCTTCAGTTAAATATGAGTCGTTGTAATTTGTTACCTAATGCAATAGATGTGGACAATTCTTGACCATATAAATTATTTATATTAATAAAAGTTATACCAAAGAATAGAAAAATTGAAAAAGAAATTGGGAAAAAATAAATTTAAAAAATAAAAATATTCAAAAAATTTTATCGATTTATTCCTAAAATATCTTCTTTTAACGCTACAAATATCTTTATTTTGCATGTCGAGACATGTCTGAGGAAAAATTTTATGCCTATTAAATAGTATTTTTTTCATATATTTAAAATTTTGTAGGGTTAATTAAATATGATTATTAGAATATATGTATTAATACGATATGTTTGTAATAATAAGAAGTTTCTAGATAATAGAAAAAATTAGGGAAAAATGACAATAAAAATAATCCTAATTTAAAAAAATGCACAAAACTCTATTGTGAAAGTTTCGGTTCAAACTCAAATGGGTTTGGGCCGGCTCTTCGAGTTTGTGAGTTGGGTCGAACCAGCCCGATCTGGAAAATTAATAGGAAAAAGAGAAAAAATAAAAGGAAAAATTATATTGTAAAAGAAAAATAATAATAATAGATAATATTAAAAATGGAAGCGATGTCGTTATTTAATCTAGTTGATCCAGCTAGAAAATTTTAAAAAAATAAAAAAAAATAAAAAATATGAAATCACAAAAAAATTTGAAAATTATGATGGAAATCATAATATTTTCTGAAAAATTAGGAAACATTCCACAAAGAAAATTTTGAAAATTTGAAAAATTACAATTTCATCAATTAATTGACTAGATATTATTGTTGATGATTTCGGCCTTTCATTCATTTGTAAATAACAATTGTATCACTTATCTATAAATATTTTCAAAGAATATATAATTTCGTAAATATTTTTGTGACTCTATTTATTTCATTTTTTATATTGATAGTGATAATGTTCATTTATTAATGTGTATAGGAAAAATTACAAAATTGTACATGCAAAATAATTTATAATTTGTTCATTTAACAGAATGTCTACATCTTTTGTGACTGTACAATGGGGAGGTAGAATAGTACAAAATCAATTTGGATATGATTACGAAGGTGGACAATGTGCTATGTTTGAGTTTGGAAACATATCCACATTTGATGAGTTACGTGCTACGATTGAGCGTGAGTTGAATATAACAGAAAATCAGTTCATTCCCAGTCTGATGTATAGACAACCGGTTGGAACAATCGGTTGTATGATGTACAATATTGTGGATGTGCGTAATGATAGCATAGTTGAGAGAATCCAACAGTTTGCACGTTTGTCCGATCATATGGGGTTTCTACAGTTTTATGCTACTGTAGATGAGCACCAACCTATAAATGATTCAATTGGAGAAGGTTCCAATATTGGTGAAGATGATGTTGATGTGAATAATCAGTCTATGCAGTACGATGATAACGATGATAGTGATGAAGAAGATGATTCATGGTTAGGAAGTGACGACAGCGATGAAGAAAATGACGAAAGTGGCGATATGGATGCTTATTACAACACCCATTGTAATAATCCCATTTTGCCGTTGGTACATCCACCGCCCTATTCAGAGATTGACTATGATATGATGCAAGTCGATACAATAACTAAGCCGAGCCATATGTTATTTGATCCAGCCAAAGAATTTCGTGTTGGAATGTTATTTCCATCACGAGATGCAGTGCAGCTGGCTGCGAAAGAATATTCTCTGCTGAGAAATCATCACTTTCGTAGTGAAGAGACAAAGAAAAGGAAATATGTTATAAAGTGCGGTAATGCAAACGAACCGTGTGATTGGAGGCTCCGTGCATTGAATAAAGCGGGTGACCTATTTTGGAAAATAACTAAATACAGTGGCCCACATACATGTCGTAATCCGCAAATGTCAACAGATCATCGGCAACTTGACCAGAAGTACCTCTCCAGCCAGATAGAAGCAATGGTTGCCGCCCAACCAGATATAAAAATCAAGCCACTAATGGCGATGATTAAAGATAAGCTGGGTTTCCAACCTAGTTATCGCAAAATATGGCTAGCTAAACAAATGGCGATTGCAAAAATTTTTGGAGGATGGGATGACTCGTACGGTCAGTTGAGAAAGTACATGAATATGACGAAGCTAGTGAATCCAGGTTTTCATTTTGTGATCGAGGATCGCCTCAGCCAAGATCAGAGTTGCAAGGTTTTCAACCGAATGTTCTGGACTTATAAACAGACAAGTGAAGGCTTCAGAAGCTGTCGTCCCGTGATTTTTGTCGATGGAACTTTTTTGTACGGAAAATATCGAGGAACACTCCTATGTGCAGCCTCATTTGATGGGAATAATCATATATTTCCGTTGGCATTTGCTGTGGTCGATCGGGAGACTGTTGATGATTGGTCTTGGTTTATGGATCTGCTGCGTATATATGTTACTAATGGCCGAGATGATATTTGCGTAATATCGGACAGACATATCGGGATTCAAAAAGCAATGGAGACGGATGGGTGGCGTCCTCCACATGCCCACCATAGATTTTGCATTCGGCATATTCTCAGCAATTACAATAAACACTTCAAAGATGCCGAAGGCAAAAGAGCTATTCAGATGGCAGGTGAAATTTATAAATTATGTAATTTGAGAAAATTACTTGTTTATAAAATTATGTGATAAGTACTTATTATTATTGTAATGTGCAGCTTATGAGAACCAAAAGCGAAAGTTTCTACATATCATGAACCGAATGAGAGAATTGCATCCACAAACAGCTGAATGGTGTGATCAGATTCCTTGGGATAAATGGACAAAAGCTTATGATGAAGGAAAGAGATATGGAGTGATGACAACGAATTTAGTGGAATCGGTTAACGGTATGCTGAAGGGATTTCGTGCTCTGCCTATAACAGCTATGGTGAATAAGATATTTTATCAGTTAGTCAATTATTTCGATACGAGAAGAACTACATATAGAGCACAAAAGATGGAGGGATGGATATATACTCAATTTGCAGGTAACCTTCTCCAGAAAAACATTGAAGCTGCAAATAGGCATGAGGTGACCGGTTCGACTCTGATTCCGGAATCTTTGAAGTTAAAACTGGATATGATAGATCCAGAAGAATGGGGGCCACAAACACAAGGTCGAGCTAAACCTGCGAAGATGCACATGTGGAAAATTTCAAGAGATGAAAATCCCGTGTTCACATGTAATTGCAGTGTGTCAGAAATATGCAATTGATTACAATACAATGGTAGATGAATTCTACACTTTAGATAGCACACTTCAGTGCTATCGGTACATGTTTCATCCATTGGGGGATCCGGATTACTGGCCTGAAATTGACGATCTGGCATTAGTGCCAGACCCGAGCCGTATTAGAAAGAAAGGGAGACCCCGTGCATCACGCATACGCACTGAGATGGACTGGAGTACCCGAAGAAGTAGTGATTCGCCTAACCATTGCAGCTATTGTGGGAAATCAGGACACAGCAATCAAACTTGTGCATACAGATCGGTTTAAGGTTCTTTACCCTTCTAAGTTATCCTGCTTATTCAATTAATTTTGTTATCGCAAAAAATACATTATTTCCACCTTTCGTTGGTCATACCCGACATTCGTAAAGTTTTAATGGTATGCTATTCATTTTCAGGAAAGGATTGAGGCAAATGGCGGTGGTTTACTTCTGCACAACCTTAAAAGAAGAATAAACCCGAGAAAATATTTGTGTAATATTTTTATGTGTTTTTCTATTCTTTTTTTGGACTTCTTGTACTTTTTACGGATTTTCTTAATTCCTTGTAATTTTTATATATGTTTTTATTATTATATGGACCTTGACGACGGAACAACGATATTTTTATAGTGCGTGAAGGCTTTCTTTTTCGTTTGTTTTTTATTAGTCCACATTTAAAAGGGTTTTTTTTTTATCTTTTGATGTTCCTTGCGTGTCGTAGTTCATGTAATATGTGATTTCGCCACTTAAGTTGTGTTCGAAGCGCCCGAAAATAGTGTGTTAAAACCCCTCCGCGAGCAGCCATTTCAGCAAGAATAAAAACTAAGCCTTGTGAGGCAATCAATATCGCTTTTTCGCGTGAGTTTTTGGTCATGTTTTGGTGTGTTTCACTCGTAGTTCTTTGGTCCACATCATTCCTGGTATGTTGTAGTTCACATCCATATGTGCGTTTGTCACTAAGTATGCCCGAGGGATCGGGAATTAGTTCGAGAAAACCCCTCGATGGGCTGTTTTGTCGATAATGAAAATTCATACGAAAATCCAAAACTACGTCGTTTTAGACCAACCCGGGACCCATACGGTCTGGGCCGGACGCCCTTGAGGCGTGAACCGGGTGAAGCCGACCCGGTCCGAAAAAATAAAAAAAAAAAAAAATCGAAAATATTAAAAAAATTCAAAAAATGATTTTTGAATTCCGGGGAAAAATGGAAAATTCGTAGAAAATTATAAAAAAGAAAAAAACACCGAAAAAATTCTAAAAAATTTCCATAAATCCCAAAAATTAGGAAATTGACCATTTTAACGGGTCGGTCCTATTTTTGATGGTTTTCCCTTTTAGACATTTCGAAATGACGATTTTGCCCCTTATGGGCAAATTGTCTCGAAAAATTTCAAAAGTTTCCAAAAAAAATTCAAAAATTAGGAAATGGGCCATTTTAATTGGCCAATCCTATTTTTAAGGATTTTTCTCATCTATCTTTTCAAAATGATGATTTTGCCCCTTATGGAAAAAAAAGTGTTCACGAAAAAAATAGTCAGTATTTTAAATGGTCCAACATGGAAAGGTTTTTAAAATAAAATTTTGGCAATTTTTTCATATTTGTAGTCTACGAAATCTATTTTCTTATTTTCGGATATTTTCTTAATATGGAAAATAATATTAAAATTTACGACAAATTTCAAAAATTACTTTTCTTCCAAATTGGATCCTCAGGCTTCGTTAAAGCTTCTAAATATGATTTTTCAATGCCTATAGATTCAACGATGTCAACACATAGTAATATCATATTTATGATGTAAAAAGTTCTAGTACATCAAATTTATAATAATACATAATTTTCGTCATTTGATGATTACATTCAACGATGGTGTCGTCCCCCTATGTGACCTCCTGTTCCGCAAGTAGGTTGTCTCCGGTGTTCGGCAGGTCTAGTATTATACCGACGAGAGATTCGCTTGCATGGGTTGTGTAGATGACGAAGGAATATCCTCTTCTGACAACCGTGGTTGTGATGCATCATCAAATTGAGCAAACATCTCATGCTCAGATGATGGTATGGAGTAGAAGCATATTGGAAAAAGGAGGGAGCTCAAATCCTCCAGCCATCGGAGAAATTATGGGAGTGTGGGGACGGAATCCCCCATGATATGGGCCAGCGAACTGGCTGAACCCCGAAGTAAAATCTGTCTGGCGAACCCGGGATTGAACCCAGGAGTGAAATCTGCCATATTATAGACTGCAGGATAAGGGATGGCATCTGTATCTTGAAGAGCTCTACTACTCTTTCGAATTGATTGGCTCGTCTGAGGTAGGTCATCTCCATGCGATCCAATAGGTGTTGTCGTAGAGGCTGATTGGGGTCGTGGAATCGTTAATAACCGTCTCTCTTCATTGAATGCATGTAGCATTGCTGTAGCTATCCTGCCTATCTGCCGTACGGTCTCCCGCATGTGATCCCGATCCCGAGAAGTAGATCTGCATAATGATATAATTTGTTCCACGCCATCAGCCTGTTCACGAAATCAAACTCAATACAAGTTATCAAATGCTAACAATTTATATGACTAAAAAAATTTCTGAAGTAAATTACAAGTGCTTGCACTAACCGCTGCACCTACTGCACCTCCCGTGTAAGAAATCCACCGTCGTGTGCATGCACGGTACCACTCCATGTATTCTGAATGGAAATGAAGTGGCTCCGTTGCAGGATCAAATCGAACTATGAAGTTAGAACGATTGTTCCACATTTGAATCGACTCCATGTGCCTCTCCACCCAATTGTTGTAAACTGGCCTTAGTTCAATGGCATGAAAGGGTTTATGATCATTCGGAGGATTCGGTATTGGTTGCTGCATGCCAAATTGACGGAGCACTCGGTCCGGGTAATGCCACTCAACTATGTGAAAATAGATGAGTGGAACACGAGCTGTCCAAATTTCTTTTCCCTCCGTACAGTATTCCGGTAGAGCCTCGAGAATGTCATCAGTATATGGCTCCCAAATAATCTGTTAAAAATATTGAAATATATCAAATTAAATAAAGAATTAATTTAAAAGCTAACATTACATTGAATTTATTAATTTCTATCATGACTTACATCGCTGAATGTCATTCTATCAAGTTGATAGCGTTGATGTGGCAAAGTGTGTGTGGGCACTCTAGTTGTCCGTAGGGATTGAAACCATCTGAAAAAATTAAAAAAATATTTAGATATATTGTCATACGCACTATATATAATTTATCTCTACAGTGTAATGGTGAAAAAAAAAATACAATTATATATATTATATGAACTGAAAAAAATTTATCACTCGCGAACTACAAAAACATATATATCACATACCGACTACCAAGAGGCGCATCTTCAAAAGGATTACTGCTTCTGATGGATGGTGATATAGAACTGAATCGATCCCATGCCCAAATTTGCAATACATATAGGGGACCGCTCATTTGTCGTGCTGATGGCTGAGTGGCATTGCATAGCTCCCTATATAACCATGCAAGCGCTGCCGAACCCCAACTGTACGGCGTACGATCGGTGAGGTTCTCCAATAATGGAAGAAATATTACACTTACCCTCGCTCCCGATTTATCAGAAAATATGGAGCCTCCAGCCAACTGCAAAATGAATGCTCTCGCATATTGTATTATCGTACCCTCATCTGCATCGTCTGGAATTCCATCAAAGACTCCTCTCAACCAGGTAATCTTCAACATCAAACCACGTAATTGACTCGGGTGGGGGTCGGTGGCCCAGTAGATCCTCACAAACATCGCCCCAATTTCTATTAGTGGGGCAAGTAACTGCATTTCCATTTATGGGAAGCCCTGTAAGAACCTCAATATCCTGTAGGGTAATAGTGCATTCACCTTCTGGCATGTGGAAGGTGTGAGTCTCGGGCCTCCATCGCTCAACTAACGCTGTGATCAGATGGTGATCAACTTGCCAGAATCCCATTTTCCAAAGTCCATAAAATCCCGAAGCTCGAAGATATGGTTCTAATCGATGATCAAGCTCAGCTTCGTGTAGTATTGCTCCATCTCGTTGACACCGAATAACTTCATTATCATCTATCTGTGAAATGTTACATTAATTGTTACTAACAATTTCATTATGATATAACTGTTACAAATGACAGCTCAGCTGATAACTATTTTAATTACTTACCTTAGCCTCCCAAATGGCCTGTGATCTATGTTCAGCCTGCTCTGTCAGTAGTGAATTATTCTCAGGTCCCGGCCGAATATACTTCCTTTGTGCCATATCTACAAATGGAACCGATAAATTTCATAAGTATCGCATAATGTTTTGAGATGCTTTACCCATCAGGGGTACAATCGTCATTTACAATGGAATGAACGAAAAATAATAACATAAATCCTAATTTAATTTTTTACATTCTTCTGAACTTTTTTTACGAAAAGTCGTGAAATTTTCTCAAATTTTTTAGAAAATTTTTTTTATGTTTTTTCATTTTTCCTGATTGTCTGGTTTATTTTTTTTCTAAATTTTCAATTTAAATTTTTTATTAATCAGGCCGGGTCCAGGATTTGACCCAAATAACGGCGCTTCTCTCATTTCTTATGTTTTCTATAATAATAATAATAATAAATAATAATAATAATAATCAGGCCAGGTCCAGGATTTGACCCAAGGTGCCGAACAAGCCCCCTTTTCATATTATTTGTCGAGGAAGACCTAAATTTGTAAAAAAGTTAAATTTTTAACCTATTTTCATAAAAATATTCATTACATTAGGCAGCTAAAATCAACGGCTCATATTTAACGTAACATCAAATCTACATTGTTCGATCTAATTACCAATTCCTACGATCTACATCTAATAAGGGTTTTCCACAAATTTATTCGTTATTCCTGTAGATTTGGTCATTATTTCAGTATTTTGAAAATCATATCTAATTAACCCTCCAAAATTTTAAATTTCATGATGAAATACAGGTTTAATACGCATAAATATTTCGTGAGACATGTATCTACATGCAAAATAGAGATATGAGTAGAGTAAAATTAAGCTATTTCTTGGTGCAAAATAGACATATATGTAGCACAAATTTATTCGTTATTGCATAATAATAAAATAGCATGTTCTAACAAGGGTATAGGTATTACCTTAACTCAAAAAGTACGTGTGTGTCGAGATTGAAGAAAATGATACTTCGACTCTTCTAATTTCTCTGCCGTCTACAAAAAATTAATATTACATGCAACGAAACAAAAAACGCAAATGGCAAAACGAAACAGATCATAAAGTAAAATATTACCTAGATCGATGGCGACGAAATATTGACGGAATTAGTAACCGTGGATACGAATACGCCGAAAATCGACGAACGACCTTTAAAAATTTTCTCACTCACTTCTCTATGTTTTCTCTCGATACTTTCTCCGTTTCTCTTTCTTCAGAGCGTTTTCAGATCTTGCTCTTTAAACGACTCTTATATAAAAAATTTTCTCATTGCAGAGACAAATCTCTGCCGTGTGAAAAGGGCAGACATAACGTGCGGAAAAGAAGGAGCAGATGGGGGGATGTGGAAAAAGAGGAGGGGGCGGTGAAAAAATTAGTAGGGGTCCTCTCCAGTTTTGGCACTTGCCCAAACTGGAGAAGGAGGGGGTGGGGGGAGCCCCCTCTAGTTCTCTGGAAAGAAGGAGAGGGGGGCGTAGTTCGCTGGAAAAGAAAGGGAGGGGGGGGGGGCTCCCCCCTTGTTCGGCTCTTCAAGAGAAGAGCCGAACAGGGAAGGAGGGGGCCCCCCCTAGTTTGGCTCTTGAAGGGCCGAACAAGGTTGTTCGGCACTAGGGGTGCCGAATTGGCCTTCTTGTTCGGCCGCCCCAGAGCCGAACAAGCCTCATTTTTTGTAAATTTTTTTTTTATAAAAATCCAAATTTGTAAAAAAATTAAAATTTTAAACCTATTTTTGTAAAAAAACCTGGCCTTTGTGCGTGCGCAGGGAACACTAGGAGGGAGAAGACGCAAATTGGATGCCAAATTGGTCACTCGCCCACACGAGTTTGTTGAACTACAGCTGTTAAAAACGCGTCGTGCACGTGTGAAGGTGAACCACCGCAGCAAACCTCGCTCGATTTTTTTTTTTTTTGGAGGATGTTGAAGCTCAATCGAGCATATTCGAGGAAGGAAGAGTTCATTTGCAATCAGTTAGGCTCCCGTTCTGTTCAACAACAAGAAAAACCGACTAGAGAGAGAAAAAGAAGGACGTCTCCAAGCTTGTTTCTTCGCTTTTCTTCGTTCAATCAACTTTAGAACCCTCGCTAAGCTTTGCTCCTATGTCTGTTTGGTGTTGGTGTTGCATAAAACCACCTGAGTCAAACGTTCCGACCTTCGAAATCCTTGCGAGCTCCACAGCCCAATCATGGCATCCCCGAGCTCAAATGATGCACAGTAAGTTTTCTTGACCGTCTGTAATGTTGATTGTTAGTTTAGGCCACTTAGTTTACGTTAGAAATGGTTAAGACGATCTCATCGCCGGAGCTAGGCTCAGCCTGCACTAGTTTAGGTATTTCTGGGCTAGTTTCAGATGTGAAATTCACGTATATTGATGTGGAAATCCTGAGGAGTCGATTGGTGTTGAAATCGGGAAGTTGTGGCACGATTTGGGCATGTTTGGGGAACACTAGCGGGCTTCTGGTTGTTTGGGCTAGAAAAAGACGGATCCGATTGTCTTCCCTGGTGAAGGCTGACTCAGCCAACATGTGTTGACGAGTCAATGCTAATGTGGGGTCGCGTGATAGTCACGTCAACACCGGAGGTTATAAAGAAAAAAAAATTAAAACCCATATTGTATGGTAGATTTTTATGCCATGTGCTGCGATCTGGGAATTTTGAAAAAATAAAAATTGACTTTTGATATTAAAACATTAAATTTTCAAAAAGAATAAATCTAATGGAATGGTCGTGGACTAGCCACGCATTCCAATCTTAGTCGTAGATTTTAAAGGGTCGATTTGATGGTCATGGGTTAGCCATGTGGTGTATTTTGGAGCATCGGATTAGAAATTAGAGGAAAAATAAAAAAAATAAAAAAAAAAAGTCAAAAAATTCAAAAATTCAAAATTTTCCCAAAGCTACGTCTTTTTGTAGATCAACCCCGAGCCATATGGTTCGGTCGGGTTCAACCTGGCCCATATAATATTTTTAATAAAAAATTCAGAAAAATAGTAAGAATCAGAAAATAATAAAAAAAATCCAATTTTTTTAAATTCATAAAAAAATTTCAAAAATTCTAAAATTTCCCAAAAATAACAGAGAGAGAGAGAGAGAGAGAGAGAGAGAGAGAGAGAGAGAGAGAGAGAGAGAGAGAGAGAGATGACCCCGCATTCCTAATTCATCCATTTTGACCCCCCTCTCCTCCTTCACCCCCACTCTAGATTTGATTTTGCGAGAGAGAGAGAGAGAGAGAGACCGAAGGAGCACACTGCTATCCCACATTCAAAAATAATTTGATCCATTTTTG
>JAGVVM010009376.1:0-21317 GCA_019149425.1 Psidium friedrichsthalianum
GGTTTGGGTTTTTTGTAGAAAGAGGATTGGAACAGTATAATGATGCTACGGAGGTTCTGGATCAATGATATTGTTTCTGGGTATGTTGTGTATGTTGTCCATTGGCGGGATTAGGTTTGTTTCAGGGGACAGGGAAAACCTAGCCAAAGGTTAGGGATGAGCTCTCAGAGCGAGAGAGAGTTGCCTTGATCTTGATCGGTTGTAGCGCTTGAACAGGCTGGATTCACTAGTAGCCTTTTTTTGCCAATGAGTTCACAATCATTGAGAGGAGACGTGGCCAAAGAGTAGTTGGCTGATTAATTGCTCTTGAAATGGTAATCTTGTGAATTGGGTACTTCAAAATGTCCTAGAAAAAGCAATAGCTTCCTTCTAATTCCCATGGTGAACAAGAATAATTCAAGTTGGCGTGCACCTCTCTCTCTCCTTCTGCTTATCTCTCTAAATAAATTTAAAAAAAAAATCATTTCCAATTATTAGGTTATGATAACGTGACTCAAAGAATGAATTCTACTTATCCAACAGCATCTCTTCACTTCACCATAAACGTTGTGATGAGTGGGACTTGAGAGGAAGCAAAAGCTGCATTATTTGTAGAAGAAAGGGACTGTAGATGTGAAGATCTTCCGGGGAGGTTTTTGTAATTGTGACCTTAGAAATAGTGGACAAGAGAAGTTGCCGAAGGAAAAGATGGTGATAGCCACAAGGGATTGGAAAAGCATCACACACATTCCCACAAAATATTTCATCTATTTTTCTTTCTCGACAACACTTTCAGAACAAAGAATAGAATGTATATGGACGGTATATGATAATAAAGTGAATCTGACACCTATTTTGATGGTTGGTGGTGATGTACGGGTAATATGATCAAGTTAAATACACATGAGATTAAAAAAAAAATCCATTGATGTATTGGGGGAATGTTTAATGAGACCCTTCACCAAAATGCGCATTCTAGCTATAAAAAAAAAATCACCAAAACAAATGAAAATGAATGAAGATCGGAATTGAGATTCCATTATGAGTTGACTCGGCATACTTTAGGGTAACTTCTATTTAACTCTGACTTTTTGTAAATTTTGCGGACTTAACCCAAAATACTAAAATCTTTTCAAATATTCGAACAAAGACATGTAAAACTTTTCATATAGTGAAGATATTATTTCGAAACTTGAATAATATTTTTCATTTCAAAATTCGATATAAAGGTAGAGGTAGGAGTACAAAAAAAAAATGCCCCAAGTAAGAGGCCGATGTGGCTTATTCTCACTGTTCATGCTCAAATTACACATTATGTGGCTTATTCTCACTGTTCATGCTCAAATTACACATTCTTTATGAGAGGATGGTTATCTTATTATCTTAAATGGATTTTCTTAATATGAATATTTATTATTCTCCCATGTGGATTAAACTCTTTTACCAATTTTTTTTTCCACCCTTTCGCAATATCTAGAAGCTTTCTTCATCGATGGGGTTTGTGAGGTTTCTTTGGGAATGGTATGAAATACGAAGTAATACTTCATGTACTTAGGAAGGGGTGGACTCCTTTAGTTAAAGTTCAAACTTCGCTGGATACATCCACATTTAATTATAGTATTAGTAGTCCTAGCTAGGGCATAATCTTTAAAATGGGATTAGTGCAATGCACTCGAAAAGCAAAGATGCACTGTCCACAGTGTCCGCGGCACAAGATCTGCTTTTGACGTCAACTTATTTGTGGTGTGCTTCCCACGTTCAAATGCTCGCCCTGCATCCTTAGGAAGCAACTCCATGAAAGGAAACCTTTTTCTCTTTTCCTCTTTAGCTTCACCTTAATGGAATTGTCATCCCAAGAGGGAGCTTCACAGTCCCACTAGAGAGATGGGTAAGGACATGCAAATTTTACATAGTATCATGTTTGCTTGTTTGCTTTGTTTTCTTTGTAATTTTCAGACAACCGGATCTTTTCCTCGAAGAGACGCTTGCGCGCGCGGATGTTTGCTCGCATGCATTTAGTCTGCCATGGCAACTACAGTCATGGCTCCATTTGGTTTAGCTTTCTCAAGGGGCTCTGAATTGACAAGTTTTTTTAGACCATTTATCTAAATGTTAGCCTTGACAAAGCTGAAAACCCAAAACAGGTGAATACCTGCCTTGGGCTTTCAGCATTTTAGAAGGCTATTCTTCAGGTAAAGAAAAAAAAATTCCAAAACTACCATGACCAATTTTTCGTTTTCTAGTTTTGCCCTCCTTTTGTTGTCATCTTCTCTACGCAAGGTGGCAAACAAGGTTATGCGATCTAGGCGACTGCTTGGTTTGCACGACCTCAGGTAGCCCGGAGTCACCAGAGGCCACGAGATCGTGCAACCTCACAATGACAATAACCAGGTCAAATCTGGCTTGTCGACGACCTAAGCCCTTTGTGACTAGGGAAGGGTTTGAAAAAACTTTTAATAAAAAGAAAGAGAAAAACGCAGCCAAAGTCGCTTGCAAGAAGAATTTTGCCAAACATTATTTAACTCAAAGTTATTTTACAAAAACTCATATCTAAACGCAATTTGCATTTCGAAAATTCCGTTCAACCCAAAGACCTATACATTTTCCCAAAGACTTCCCCCAAAAGCCGAACCAAGCGCACCCAATGTGACCTAATTCGTGATTAACTAACTATTAATGAATTCCATGTCGATATGAACGTTCGTCGATCCATTTGAATTCAAAATCAAGCACCGCCATGACAGGAAATGTAGTTTTCTTCCCCTTATGGTCTCGAAGAACTCCAAAACCATCTTCAGATTATACCCTGTGGACAGACCCTTTTTTGTTCTATGTGGTAGGCGATCCATGCTTCGACAACAGAGATAGATCACGACAAACATGTTTAGAACACGAACAGAAGAAAAGGTCGAAGCTTTCAAGATTTCACCATAAATGAGAGAGGGCAATCAGACTTGATTAGGGTCGAATAAAAGATGATAGGGAACATGATAAGAAGAACGCTTTCATCTCTAACCCATAATTGCTTTTTTTTCTCAGCACCCTCTAAATCAATTCTGCTTATTACTTCATCATCCCCGTAATCTTGATCCAAATGAACCAACACGGCATGTGACGCAGGACTAAATGGCCTTTCGGATTCAATGGCCCTGGAAACGGCGCTAGGCGACACGTTATCTTTGTATCTTGTTCCGACCAGTCGAGTTTCCAGCATCACGATCGACATGGCAAGTTGGCGTTGCTTCGATCGATGATTTGATGAGGCGTGTTCTTGAAAAGGCTCGACGGAGCCCCCCGGTTGGCTGCCCCCTTCGATTCACTAATGACAATTGGAGATGAATAATTGCTAATTTTGGACTTCATGACTCCTTTTTAGGTTCCACAAACATGGCATTATGCAGACATCAGGCCCACAAATGGGCCAAACCCTAGTACGTGTAAGGAGAGATGCTCCAACGAAAATAATAACTCTTAGGAAATCCATCTAGGATTTTAATTATTGTGGTCGGTCGTCTCCTTCTAGAAAGCATGCAATCACAATTAGGTTTTTCACCACAAACAAGGAAGGAGACTATGTTCCCAGCTCACACTTCGACAACATGATGGCCCATTACCCTCCCTAAAGAGAATATGAGAATGCCATGCATGTCCCCTCCATATATAGTATTACTTTGATTATTTAAACAATCTAATGAAAGGTGAGTCTACATTTAGACGGTCCACGATAATCAACTGTTAAATTCCATGATCCTAGTGAAGACGAAACCTCATTTGGACGCATTAACAAGCTGCCGAACGGAATTAATCGTCACGTTCAGAAGCCAGTCGTCCAAGTTCTTGTCGAAAGTGGAGGCATCACTGTCGGAAGAAAACACGTAAGAAAACCCATCGGTGCAGCAATTGAGAGATCCAAAACACACCGACATACCAGTTGATCAGTCCTTGCACGTGAGTGATTTAATGATCAACACACCGCAATCAGACAAAGATTAAGAGGAAAAGACAATATTTCAAGGAGCTTGCTGCATACTACGTACCCTTCATGATTCACGCTAATCTACGTTTTTACCCAAACAAAAAGAAGAGGTCATGTGCATTTAGACATATAACAAGGGAATCATTCTTAACTTCAGATATTAGTGAACCTTTTAGAGTGCGCATGGCAACACTTATGCTTCAGAAATTAATTTATGGTCAGAAGCAGAAGTTGATTTCTCTGCTTTTGCTCCGGAAGTTGATTTCTGATCAGAGAAATTTCATTTAGTAACGATTAAAAAATTTTACTTCTAAAATATTATTAACACAAAATCTTCTATGAAAAATATTGTTGGCGGCAAAAAAATTTCTCATTCATTTTTGAAATTTTTAAAATTCTTTAAAAATAATTATTATTATAAAAAATTATTTTTATTTTTTTATTTCAACCGCTGGAGACGGCAACTCGGCGGCATCGGTCGGCGGAGATCACAGCCATTTGAAAGTTCACATGCCATTTGCACAAAAAAAAAAATTCATGGGAGGGCCTCGCGAATGGTTAGGGGCATTTTGGTAAAATGCCATCGCGGCGCGCGCTGTGAAAGATGAGGAAAGGCGAAGAGATAAACACGACGACTCGCCCCCTAACGCCATGGCGAGCCTCCTCCCTGCTTCAACTGCCATTCTCTCCCCCGCCCTCTCCCCGCACGTAAGTCCCTCAAGCCTCCGCACGTGCGAATCTCGCCCCCGGCCGGACTATCTGGCGGGATACCTCGCCGCGCCGACAGGGGCGTCCGGTTGGTGGCTCGCGCCGGCCCGAGCTCGAGCAGCTACGCCTTCGCGTTCGTGGTCCCTCTCTCTCTCCTCGTCGTCACCATCTTCGCCTCCATCAAGATCGCCGACAAGCTCGATAGAGACTTCCTCGAGGAGGTAGATACTCCATTCTTAGCTCGTTTTTCCTCCGGATTTCCTGCTGTATTTTTCCTGGTTTTGTGGAGGTGATGACTTTCGAGCAGCATCGAAGGTGATGCTCGTTGTTTGCTCGATTGTTGAGGTAGTTATTGAAGATGTTTACCTTTTCTGAATCGGTTTAACAAGTGACGTCGAGGAGCATTTTTCTAAGCTTAATTAATTGAAGATGTTAATCCTACACTTGTTCTTATTGCTTCGGAGTTCGATTTCTAAGGTGAGAAACACGCTTGCTGAAATCGTGAATCGATTTCGAGTTATTGGGAGTAAAGTCTTGCCTTTTTCTGGTTGTGGTGTCCCGTCAAGCTGGTTGTGTTTTGCTTGTGAAAGACTGCAAATGGGAGACTGCTAATGACATCCATTTCTTGTAGAGAATTGAAACAGAAGATTTTCTTTCTTGCAGTGTAAAATTCAATGGGCCATTCATGGTTGCCAGGTAACGGGGCAATTCATGTTTCGTATGTTTTAGCTTTAGCTGATTAGTCGACAGTCTCGCAGCTCACAACGAGGATGTAATGTTACTGACATAACAAAACCCCTCGTTCTTTTCTGGTTGGCCAAGAGTTATAGACATTCATGGCTAAGTCTGCTGAGTAATTGCTATCACCTTAAGTTGCCGGCAGATAAATGGAACAATAAGGTTATAATTTAGTTTGTGAAATACAAGGATATAGTCTGCTTTCCTTTTCGCTGATGTGAGTTTGCAACCTCAAGATAGAGTAAGTTTTTCTTTGCAGACAGGATTGCGTATGTACGCCGCGGTATTTTCTCGTTTGGGCTCTCTTTACTTTTGGATGTCTGTCTGCTCTTTTATGTATGGAAAATGGCAAGGAATCATAACTCTCTCAGATTTTGGAGAAGCCTCAGATGAATTTTTGCTTTCGCAATTTTAATGCCAGATTAAGTTACAACCCTTAGCATGTACTTTTATTTTTTTGCATTTGCATTTGCATTTGCCTTCATGTGAATGAACGCTTGAATTACATAAAAGATGTGGGTTTTTCATATCTTTGATGGTGGAAGACCAGCATGTTGATTTGATCCATAACTTGGGACAAACCATACAAAGAACTTGTTGATAAGATATTAGTCCGTCGATGTTTCTACCGGTGTTAGTGAAGAGGCTCACCCTAGTGTAACAGAATTTACATCTCTCTGACCCAGCTTGCAATTGACCAAGCAATTAAGGATGCAGATGAAGGTGATGATGATGAGGTCTCTTTAAAAGAGAAACCTGTTCTTTCCCGCACTCGCAACCGGCCAAAACGAGAAGCGTAGACTGCAGCGGCGCTGTGTGAAGTTTTGACTTTACTTGAGAGACTAACACACCATGGGGAACACCATTCTGGAGAGAGCAGTAGCATGCTTGTAGTTTCATATGATTCGTCTTGGCTCCGAATATGTGTAATTTGGGTTTGATAGAATGCCCCAGACTTTAGTATATTTCTTGAGGATAATGTGACGGGATTGGAATAACTTAGTCAGTAAAAAGATAAATTAGATCACTGCAATCCAAATGCAATCGATTGAACTGCAACCCGGATGTACTAAAGTCGATTTCGACTGCACATTTAACTAGTCCTTTCTTTCGTTAGTTTCTAATCCAAGGATTCTTTCTTAAGCTAGTGGATTCATGACATGGGTTAGTTGCTAATAAACTACAGAACCTCCCTTTATTGGTTAATCTATTGAAGGAATGCTGCACGTTTACTTTTCAAATGTCTCAAAACTCAACCCAAAAAAAAAAAAATGTCTCAAAACAGATCCTCAAAGAAAACACGTCAGAATTTAGGATCAAAAGCGGAAAATAACAGCATTAAGTGAAAAGTGTCTTAATCATTTCTATATCCGCATCATCTGCTATTGGAAGATCTTCATAGCAGAGGCAGGCAAACCTAGAACTACATTGATGTCTTTCATATCCTCCCCGTAGGGAAGGATCAAGACCTCTTTCTTCTCGTGCAGCTTTTCGTACCTGGAAAGAAGCATCTCTCCCCAGCCGAAATCCGTCGTATGAATTGACAATCTCAACCAAGTACTAATTACGAGGTTGCAAGCAGGGGACACCCTCGATCAGTTTATTTCAAATTGAACAAGCCGACCTGATGTAGCTATTCGTGACCATCTTGATTGCATCTTAAATTAGCCCCACAATGAATTAATCATATTTCATCTCCCTGGAAAATCGAGTGGGTTGCCATTACTTCATTTCCAACATTGCAGTGTTGCTCATCCACCAAATTGATCTCTTGCACAGATTTGACTAGTCCATGAGATGGGTTAATTGCTAATAAACCACAAAACATCACCTTATAGGTTGATCCTTATACACTCCATATGAAAGAAACACAAAGGATTTATTTTGCAAATGTCTCAAAGCAGATCCATAAGAAATCACATCTAAAATCTAAGGCATAATGCAGAAAATAACAGCATCAAGTGAAAGGGTCTCAACCTTCCTATATCCGCATCATCTTCTCTGGAAAATCTTCATAGCAGGGGCAGGCAAACCTAGAACTACACTGATGCCTTTTTGATCCTTCCCAAGAGGAAGGAAACAACATAACTTCTTTCTCAGGCAAATTCACGGGCCAAAATAAGCGGTTCTCCCAGCTGAAATCTGTCTCATGAAATGACAACCTTGACCAGGTACTAATCAAGGCTGGAAGCAAGAGAATTTCGCGATTGTTTTCATTGGCGAAATAAACTCAATTTTACCAGACATGAATTTGCGAAAAGCTCTTGTGACAAATTGAAACAAAGTCTTGATTTTTTTGTTGTATATGATATGGGTTGGATGGGATAAATATGGGATTTTTATAATGTTTGACAAATACACAGGTATACAAGCTGGAACCAAACATATGAATTTGCCAAAAGCTCTTTTATTGTAACAAATTGAAACAAAGTCTTGATTTTTTTTTGTATTATTGGATAGAATATGTGTTGGATTGGATAAATATGATATCTTTATAATATCTTATACAATGTCTGACAAATACACAGGTATACAAGCTGGATTGGATGTAGATGATTCATCGTCGGCCTGCAATTTGCAGCAACCGCCGGTCCGATCACCACCCCTACCCTTATGGCTGACACCGAGGTCGAGGTCTAATGGAGGAAGGTGCAGCTGCCCGTGTGACGCCAGCGCGTGAGATACAGGGACGGCAGCTGTTCTCCAGATCCGAACATGGAGATCCGTGCAGTTAGACCTGTCTTCGGTTTCACCAAGTTCCTGGTGTGAGTACCCGACCTTCGGTGGGTTCCTGGATTTGAGAATGGTTC
Source organism: Psidium friedrichsthalianum (assembly GCA_019149425.1). Taxonomy (NCBI): domain Eukaryota; kingdom Viridiplantae; phylum Streptophyta; class Magnoliopsida; order Myrtales; family Myrtaceae; genus Psidium; species Psidium friedrichsthalianum. The sequence goes on from JAGVVM010009376.1 coordinate 8,212, forward strand.
TGTCCAGGATTGGTGGAATCGATAGAGGCAAGCCCTTCGCTGTTTCAGCCCATGAATTGATGAATTCCATCGCCACAATCCCGTCAAACATGGAATGGTTCATGCGCAGCCCAGAGTAAATCCTCCACATTCGAACCTTGTCACCTGTTGCATCTATAAAATCAGAACTCGAAGTTTTCACGAATTACCTTCAATATCCAATCCTATCCGGAGGATGAGCCTAGTTTAAGAGACGATGCGCACACAAATGCACATGCTCTCCTGCAGAGGAGAGAAAACTGAATCGAGTGTAGCACTTAATGGCAGAGTGAAAATACCTGGAGGGATCTTTGCATAAAGTTGAGTCTGAGTATCTCAGTCTCTATCATTTCCTAGCCATGATACAGTAATACTCTGTGACAAGATGCGCATAGTTTCATTGCAAGACTCAAAACTAGCGAATGCTCAGACAAGAACATTTTCACTGAAACTTAAGACTGACCTTGTAGGGACGTGTATCGGAAACAATAGTGAGGAAAGTTTCACAAACCGGAGCCAAGACGAGGCATATCAAGTATGCTATTTGTGCCAGGAATGTCATAGACCAACTTCCCAAGTCTCTCAGGATCGGGTTTTGTCATGTCCCCGAGCTCACTCAGCCTGCAATTCGCCTCGGCCACAACAAAAACAGCACCTTCTCCATTTGCAATCCACCGCCAGCCTCCCTGCAGGGCCGATTGCGAGCCTCCCTGCAAGAGGGTAGTAATGCACAAGAACCTCTGCCAATGCATTCTTGATCACCTCACCAGCCTGTTCGTTCCCTTTTCCATTCCACTCAAAGCAATAGAATGTTCGGACTATTGAAAGGAGGACAATGTCCGCGTTCGTGAGGAAGTATAGCCCTCTCTTTGTTTCTTCTGCAGGAGAAATGAGTATTGGCTCGCCTTGCTTTATGCCAAGTTGAAGCACTTGGCCATTGGCGTAATAGTTCTCCATCAAAGAAGAATGTTCAGGCTAATTTCAGAACCTATAGGCACAAGCTCGATAAACAAGATGGGATTATATAAAGTTCAGAACTTGGCATTATTCATCTTGGCGTAGGAAAGAATGTGATTTGACCGAATTATGGGTATGAATGCGCACAATAATTCTAAGAAAAAGTCGGACCAGGTGAATGGATTGAGACATATCCATAAGAACTTTTATATTTTTTTTTTTTTTCATTTTCTGAAGAAAAGGAGGCGCCCAGGATTAGTGTTCCTTCTAAGCTACCTCACTTTGCCGCAAGAGTTTGACATATCTAGACAATGGATCAATAATTTGTCGGATTAGCGAAGTAATTTCTTGTATTTGTGATATTAAATTGGGCAATCCAGATATTAAAGTAAAATGATTTTTTTTTCGTGGAACCATGTCCATCTTGACATTAGTTTTCTTCCACCGTTATCTTATTTTGTTATAATTGCTTGTTTCATGACATAATTCCTTGATATGATTCCTTGGAGTTGAAAAACTCTCGCTTCGGGCACGGCATGGTAGGTACTGAATGACTGGGAAAACCTGTTATTCATGCTCTTTACGCAAATTTTCAAACACATTATGTTTTCTTTGTGTGCTTGTCCTGATCTATCCATGTTTATAGAACTACGGATGTGTTGCATAATTAATTTCCATTAAACGGGTGCCTTTTTCCAGACAAAATGTAAAACTTGATTGGCTCGCTACATCGCGGTCCCTTAACATGGTGAAAATTGCACCCCCCCAAAAAAAAAAAAAAAACAAAAAAAATCGAATCCAGCTGAATACTCGTGCCAAAACATTCTGACGTCATTTACTTTGTATTCCGGCATGAAGCGAATCCCTAGAAGTTGAATATATTCCTAATTTGATCTAACAAGCAACAACAGATGTGAACGACCCGGGACCTTAGATCTATATGTTTATTTTTCTAATGCCAATAATGCTCTTCTATTTTTATTATATCGTCTGCAGTATCACTATCGCAGATGATCTGAATCCTGACGTTGTTGGCATTTGCCATGTAGTTATCATTAAGTAGAAATTGAAAAAAGAACAAGAAGTTAGTATATCGAATGGAAGACAGAGTCTTGATGCAGAGAACTCAAAAATAATTTACATGTCACTAGGAATTTTAACTAAGAACATTTAAAAAGATAAGATGGAAACTGTATGACAAGAAAAATCTGGACACCTTATATTATATTTGCATTTTGACCAAAAATATATATATTATATATTTTGTAGATGATCATTATCAGCAATTAAATTTGGATCATTCTGGAATTCCGGTGAGCTAAGTTAGTGCCAGTGAGTAACAGTAGCCACATCAAAATGCTGGCTTTCATGGATGGACAAAGCCAATATGCGTTACATGTTCAGGCATTATACAGTACATACCAAGCTAGTGGAAAGTTGCTTGTTGAACAGAAAGGTTTCTGTATACAGTGCCTCAAATTGTTTTTGTTTCAACAGACGCAAAGATATATAAGCAGGAGTATCGTATTCATCACTGACATTGTTTCAACATGGATGAGACCATCAGTCATTGACGCGCCCATCAAAATCGGATGGGCGATTCTGCGTTACCAAAAAGAAAAAAAAAAAAACGAACGAACGAACGAATGAATGAATATGATACCTGATTGCACAAATCCCTAACTTGGGATTCTCCATACAAACAACTTCATGAAACCGAAGACTCAAAAAGCAGTAACCCTACACCAATAAACAGCAATAGATTACTGAAGTGCGAAACTAACCCTCTTGTTATCTCTTTCGCTGCTCCATTATTGACTAGCTTGTTTATCGTCCCCACGGAACCCAGAGCTCCTGTACCTTGAAGTGTGCTGATGAGAACTTCCCCTCTTGCGGGAGCCCTCTCCATCTCTGGGAACCCAGGTCCTTCTGCTACTTTTTTGCTCATCCTTGTGCTCGTCCCAGTGTTTCCAACCCCTTGAAGTGGTGGCCACATTCTCTCTCCATCTTACATCTTTTGAAGCTCTATCTTCTCTAATATAGCCATAGCCCATAGCATCAGGATTGGAACCGAACTTCCTCGACTTTTCAGCATTCCAATGTGAAGAATTGAGGGCATTTTTGGCCCATTTCTCGTTGTTCTCAGAATTCCCACAGTTCTGTTGATTAGAATCACCTCCCCACTGGTTCCAGCCTGACAAGTTGACCCCGTCGGCCCACTCATTTTCCTTCCTCACCCAATGGCCCTGAGAGTTGCTTTGTTCCCATGGATTGTCATCACTATTTAAATGTCCTGGTTCCCGAGTTTCATTATCCCACGAGTTTGTGCTCCATGCTACTTTCTTCACTTCCTTGTCACGATGTGAGATGTTAATTTCCCAAGGATTTACGCTGTTTTTCGGATTAACATCGCATCTATCAGATGGTGAGCCAACTAGGTTCCTGATCCTTTTCTTTTTACTCCCCATCTCTTCGTCTTCTTCAACATCGTCAGGATTAAAATACTGTTTATCAAGGTCCTTGATAAGTTCTGGGTCAATGGCCTGATTCCAATTTATTTTGTCCATATAAGTATCTGGATCAGGTGGAGAGATATCACAAGGGAGGCCATTGATCTCCGCCCAAAACCGTTTCTTGGCATTTTGGAATGCCTCTTCAGCAGCAGAATCATCCCAGTGGCATATATTGTCATGGTAGTTCAGAAGCGTCTTCGAATAAACAATCTTCGCCCATGGAATTGTTCCGACCAGTCTACAGAATCTCTTCTCCCATGAAGGCACGTTATCTTGCCAAACAACATTAAAAAATTAAACCAATTGGTGAGAAGCCATAAAAGCTATGAAGAATCAGATTCTAGAGGATTGCTGACAAGTAATCTTCTAAGAACAGAACCCAAGAAAATAAAAGAGATGGCCATAGACATATTTGAGAATATATTACAAGCATAATGGAGGACTTTTGGAACGTAAAAAGTTTTTCCAATCAATCTACCAAGCACAGCATGCTGCTGTTATATGATTGCAGCGCATTTCTGCAATACCAAGTGCACATAAGAATTCGCTGTTAGAATCCACTCTAAAAGAGACATTTCAATTAACTTCTACTCCAAAAACTATCTGCCAGCTTTCAGAGCATTGACAATATACTGAACCACGAAAAATCCTATCAAGTTCAAAGAACATAGTTAATTAAAGCAAGGGGGAGAGTAGTATTAAGAATTCAAACAGCCATTTTATGTTTTTTTTTTTTTTTACTAATCAGAGAACCTGCACCAACTCGCTTATGTGAATCTAAAACACAAGAAAAGACAGACTCTCCCTCACCACAATACACTACTCAATTGCATGCATATGAGGAATGCTAACGTGCAAATAGAGACAATGTGATCGATAATTTTGAACTGCCCTACATGAATTTTATTCACAAATGCCAGACGTGGGTAACTCAAACAGCAAGATTTAGCCATCATGATTGTCCATATGGTGGATAGAGCAAGCCTATTAAGCAAAACCAGCAATTTCCACTGGCTGTAGAAACCACTGGAGAGGAGACACAGTGCACAAGTGTTTCTCTTGCCACACGCATTCTCTATTTTTTTTGGACGAAAAAAAAAGGTGAACTTTGGGCAGACAAATAACTCATACTCGCAAGTTGCAAGGACTTAAACAAGTTGAACTTCGGGATCACACCATAGCTAAAACCAACACTTTCCTTTGCCAAACCATGAAGTGGGAGCTCACATATACCTTCATATCCATAAAGAATTTTAGTTTACAAGGTAATTTTCAGAACATTGAAAATACTAACTTCATTTTCAGTGGTAATGCAATTGAAAAACACCAGCTCCCATAAGTAAAATGACCCACGTTGCGGAATTAGAAGCAAAATCACTACTATACACAAAAGAGTCACCTAAACCTGATCGATCATGAACAGTTAACAAGTTCATCAACTGAAAAAATTCCTCGCACAGAGAAGCAACAAGAGCCTCAATTCTCTGTTAGCATAAACAGTAAAACATTAGGAATTGAAAGAGAGAGAAGTTGGGTCAATCAAGAATCGAGGAAAACAAATCTTGGCCCCCATAGAGATCATGATCGAAGAGCAACTCAGCAATTTTAAGCTAGTCTTTTACCCTCCTTTCCAAGACGGCATTCAAAGGCGATTCAGATGACGCGACTAACAGACACAAAAGAGGAAAGAAAGAAGAGAAGGATTCTTGCTCTCTTTTACGGAATGTACCTGGAGTAGAAGGGTCGGAGTAAAAACGGTGAGCGCTTTCTTGGTAAAGATAACGATTGGGGTCGTACTTCCGACGAGGAGGCCGGTTTCTCCATCTGCCCATCGGACCCAGAACCCAAGACAACCTCAAATTCACTGTTTCATAGAGACTAGAAAGCAGCGCACCCTTCAATCCGGTATCTGTCCGAAACAGAGAGGCGTTTCGTGTCGGTAGAAGCAAGGCCAAATGTGGGCATGTGTACTGTGGGCCAGCTCTCCGAGATGGGGGGTCTTCGAAGCCTTCGGCTTAAACAGTTCATGGGCCTTAAAGGCGCGCCTTTTCTCATCTTCTTCCAGAGGGATCGAAGGAATGGTGTTTTTTTCCTTTTTCTTTGCCGATTTTCGTCTCGCATACTCGAAAACTGTCATTTGTCGTACGAGAAGAGATCGAGTGTGAGATTTCTGCATATTAACTTTAGTGTAGTCAATCTTCAAAAGAAAACTCCAAATAAAGATACGAATGACCTTATTTTCTCAAATGAAGATCTAAGTGAGATATTATTTCAGGTAAGAATATGAAGTGCTTTTATTTTTAAAATAGGACTGAAGTGAACTTTATTTCAAACAAGAGTCTAAGTGGTCATGTAGTCTCAAAAAAGTGCTTAGCCTTAAGGACATTTTTTCTTTTTATTTTTTATTTTTTATTTTTTATTTTTATATTTTTGTAATTAAAAGATAAAGTAAAAAAAAAAAGCCCTTCCACCGACCACAGGCACCTCTATAATTATCATCATTTTATAAATTTTATCATTTTTAAAAATTCAAAAAGGAAAAAATAAATATAAAAAAATAAATGACAGAAAATGCCCTTGAGGTCAAGCCCTTTTTTGATACTACATGGCTACTTCAAGCCATTGTTTTAAACAAGTTATGCTACTTTATTTTATTTGAAACAATATTTACTTCACGCTCTCATTTAAGAAAATAAAGCACTTCCAGATTTTATTGAATTTTTTTATATTTAAATAACATTCATAATTTTCTTTTTCGTGGTCTGGAGGTCTTTGATTGCATCCGACATTTGCGAATTAGATTATATCATATGGTCGTTATGTTTATGGTTCGATCATTCTCCTTATGGATAATTTGCTTAGGATAAAAAAAAAATGGGGGAGCGTTCTCATCCCTTTGCTTTAAAAATGCATTCGCCGTCATACATGAACTTCAGGTCCCATTATTTTACTGGTGTAGGCCTTTTTGTAGACCAAAAAGGACAAAGAAGAAGGAGAAGAAGACAATGGGCCCAGAAGCAAGAAGGGTTGGGCCTAGACATATATTGGCAGCCTCGTCCATAAATTATTCGTTGAAAAAACTTGTGGCCCAATTCGAAGACAAATGGTCTTGTAAGGCCCACCAACTGCCATTTAGCCTAGTTACCATATTGTCGGTAAATATAGTTTTCGTTATTGATGAGAAAGCCGATAAAATACCTCCCTGGCCTCAGCCGGCTTGCTTATTTATTATTGTTTCACATGTAAAGACCCAACTTCTCTCTTGCCCCCACTCGACTATATGCCAAAACTTTAACCTATCGTTGCACATAAGGGAAGCACCTTAGCCCCATCAAAGAGAAGCGGCTTCCGAAGGAATCGAACATGAGGCGGGGAGATGGTTAGAGCATTCGAAAGACCGTGATCCGGATATTGGTTACCGTCCACGCAAAGCAAATGCTAATAATAGTAGATGTCTTATGTCCTAAGTCTTTTGAAAACATGGCAATCTAGTTCACTAATCGAAAGTTCATTCTTAAATAATGCGAGCGAGATACAAATTTAAACAGTGAAAATCATTAGGGGTTGGAGCAATAAATATTGCCCAAAAGATTCTGATATGATTAAAAGGATCACGTATTTGTTAATGGTGGCATACATCACAATGTGTGTTGTGTAGAGAATCCAAAAGTCAAAAGTCTAGGATTGCTCAAACCTTCTAGGCCACACTAATTTCTAAAGCCTATTTGGTAACGTTTCTATTTTCTGATTCTATTTTCTAGAACAAAAAAGAGTCAAAACATATTTGATAACGCAAATGAATCTGATTCTAATTCTACTCCTAGGAACACTTTTGGACGAAAAAAAAGAACAAAAAAAGTTGGTTCTCAAAAAAAAGTTACTTTTGAGAATAAAAGAGGCAAGATAGTCTTCTCTCACTTTTATCAAGTGCCAGCGAGCATGAGCCGAGTCAACCCAGTTTTGATGATTTTTTATTTATAAAAATTTTGAAATTAATTAAAAAAATAAAAAAATTAATAAATGATTAAAAAATCCAAAAATGAAAATTTTAAAAATTCTAAAAAAATTTGGAAAGAAATAAGAAAAAATCTCTAAAATTAGGAGATGGGTCATTTCAACTAATCAATCCTATTTTTGAAATTTTCACTTCCAATTTCTCCCAAAACGATTTTGCCTCTCATGGGCAAATCGTTCTAAAAATTCTCAAAATTTCCAAAAAATCTCAAAAAATAGGAGATGAGTCCATTCAACTGAACAATCCTACTTTTAGTGATTTTGCCTTTCAATTTTTCCTAGGCCATATCTGATTTGTTGCCACAGTACCATGCTGCATCAGTGCCATTCGCATAGTATCCGAAGGTAAAATTGAGCCATCTATTTGGCAGAGATGGATTTATTCATTTTGAGCAATAAAAGATAATCAGAGTCACCTCTTTCATCCTTGGCATATGCATAGCCTCAAGAGAAGCATGGGAAAACAACAATTTTAGCATATTATCCTTCCAAGGAACAAATCTGAAGTATCCCTATTTTGGCCAAAAAGATGTTATGGTGCAAGAGGATCACAATTGTAGGGTCATAGGAAATTCATCAAATTGATTATGTAATTATTTGATTTAAATGAAAAATTGGGAAGGGAAATTATTTTAGAATATAAATTTTATACAGTTATCGTATTTCTGTTTCGGAAGCAAAAATTTTATGTTTATGCAATTACCAAACGTGTTATAATTTTCTAAAACTCATTCAGAGAACATAATTAATAAAAAATGATTCTAACCAGAATCACTTTTTCGAACGAGAACATTACTAAATATGTCCTAAATTATTTTTTTCTGGGTTTTTTTTTTTGGGGGTGCCTGTAACCATCCCAAGTGTCTCACCGCCAAACGCACGCCTTTCCTCTGACTTGACCTAACTAAACTATGGCAAGCACATGGTCTGTTGCTCATAAAATTGCAAAAAAAAGTTTGAATTGACTGAGGTAGATTGGTCAAGCCCAATTCTGTAAGAATTTAATCGCAATCCAGGATCAACGTAATCGATTTAGGTCAAGAAAACAACGATAAATAAACACGTACCTGCTTGCGCCATGATCTCGAATATACGCGGACTGAGATCTTCAATACGATTCACGTGGAGCGGAATCTGCAAGAGACGACAAAACTGTGCCCTAGGTCTTCCTCTCCCTCCTCACGCGACGGCCGATGGAACTGTCGTTATGTTTTCGTGTGTAGGAGAGGGGACCTAGCGCTGATAATATACAGTGATGGACCCTTCCATCACGGGCTCACATCAACACACGGGCCTACACCTTACGCCGTCCACCCACATCAATAATAAAACTGAGATGCGCAAAAGCCCAATAAACGATCACCCAAACATCAACGGGCTATCATGCTTGTCTCGAATACATATAATTGATTCTAGCCCAATAGGAATTTTATAAAATAAATAAAATAATGAAAGTAAAAATAAAATTCCACATTCTCCCACTTGGGCTATGATCAATTACAAAAGTTTAAAAAATTGTACTTTCAAAATGACTCTCAGGCTGTATAAAATATAGCCATAATAAAAAATACAATATTTCGAGACAACATCTCAAAACAACCCCGACCATCAAAATTACTAATACCGAACCATAGCCATCGTCACATCATTAAACGATATTGGACAACTATGATCACAAGCACTAGCAACTCTAACGTCAATGGGTCAATGTGGCGGTGTAGCCGAAAATAACATCCCTGAATGGTGATCTCAATGATGTTATCTTTCGGTCGGTCCTTTACCATTTTCCTGTAACCTTGATACTTCATAGAAGTCAGGAAAATCCCTCTGTAACCTTTATATTTCACTGAAGTTAGAGAAAACTCTCTATAACCTGAATACCTCAGAGAAATCAGAGTATCCATCCGTAACCTTAATGCTTCAAAGAAGCCGGATGAAAACAATTGGCACTAATGCCCCGCATGTCTCAAAACATAACCTCGCGAGAACCTTTATGGTGTCATCAGAGACATACAAATTTGACATAACCGTCATGCTCAAGATAAACACCGGATCCTGAGTCTTTCAATCATGTGCACATGTAATACAATAACAGATAGAAATAACTGATGATCATCATATATAATACTGAAACAATCACATGTCTCAATCAAAAACAACAAATAACTGTCTCATAAAAATAAGACAACACAGACTCCCACTAACCAAGTACATCAAAAGACTCTACCACCCCCATATTAGCTACATGAGCCCGAAAAATCCCAGGTGGTAACCCCTTGGTTAAAGGATCTGCAATCATCGCATCAGTGCGGATGTGCTCAATCTCAACATCCCCTTTCTTCACAAAATCCCTGACTGCGAGATATTTAATCTCTATATGCTTCGAACCACTTGAACTCTTATTATTCTTCGAAAATGACACAGCCGCACTGTTGTCACAATATATCTTCAGTGGTCTACATATAGAATCAACAATCACAAGCCCTGAAATAAAATTTCTCAGCCAAACCGCTTGCGTTACTGCCCCATAACATGCAACAAACTCTGCTTGCATAGTAGAAGAAGCAGTCAGAGTTTGTTTCACACTCTTCCAAGAAACTGCACCTCCAGCCATCATAAAGATAAATCCCGAAGTAGATTTTCTATCATCCGACATGTCCCAAAATCAGAGTCAGAAAAACCAACTACTTCAAGATTGTCCGACCGCCTGTACACAAGCATATAATCCCGTGTCCCCTTCAAGTACCTCATAACCTTCTTGGCAGCCACCCAGTGATCTGGACCTGGATTAGACTGATATCTGCCAAGAACACTCACTGCAAAAGCAATATCCGGCCTAGTGCATACCTGTGCATACATCAAACTGCCGAGGCACTAGCATAAGGTACATTCTCCATTGACCTTTTCTCAAAGTCATTCTTGGGACACTGACTTTTACTAAATTTATCTCCTTTCTGTACTGGCGCAACACTGGGCTTACAACTCTCCATCTCAAAACGCTTAAGCACGCGATCAATGTATGCTCTCTGCGAGAGTCCTAACAACCCACGAGATCTATCTCGATGTATGTCTATCCCGAGAACAAAAGACGCCTCCCCAAGATCCTTCATATCGAAAGACCTTGTCAACATTACTTTAGTTTCATGCAGCAAATTAACGTCACTGCTAGCAAGGAGGATGTCATCAACATACAAGACCAGAAAAATATACCTTCTCCCACTGGTCTTCAGGTAGATACAATGATCCACCTTATTTTCAACAAAACCCATAGAAGTCACTACCTCATCAAACTTCAAATACCACTGACGAGAAGCCTGCTTCAAACCATAGATAGACTTCTTGAGTTTACAAACCATGTTCTCCTTATCAGTCTCTTCAAAACCCTCTGGTTGCATCATATACACATCCTCATCTAACTACCATTCAGAAAAGCAGTCTTAACATCCATCTGATGAAGCTCAAGATCATAATGTGCAACCAAGGCCATAATAATGCGAAAAGCATCCTTAGAAGAAACAGGAGAAAATGTCTCAGTATAATCAATACCTGGCTGCTGGGTAAAACCTTTTGCTACTAACCTCGCCTTATAGCGATCAACTTTTCCATTTGCATCCCGCTTTGTTTTGAACACCCATTTACACCCAACTGGTCGATGACCATCAGTAAATTCACAAGCTCCCATACACCATTTTGTGACATCGAATGCATTTCATCTCTCATAGCCTCAAGCCACTTATCTACATGGAACTAGCAACAGCCTCCTGATAACTCACAGGATCTGCTAAAATAGCATCAGACTCCCCAAGATAAACAACATAATCATCACCAATAGTTGGTCTCCTCTGTCTAACAGACCTCCTAACAGGAACCTCATGTGAAGTATCCTGAGAAGAAGACCCAGGTTGTGCTGAAGTACCATCAATAAGGATGTTCAACAACGATGTCATCGGGCACAGTAGATGCATCAATACGTGGGACAATGGAAGGAAATAACACCCTCTCGTTCTGCTCAAAAGTGTCAGTAACATCACATCAGCACTAACAGCATCAGTCAACATCAAACTCCAAGAATTTAGCATTTGCGGAGTCTATCACCGTCCTCCCACGACTGGGACAATAAAACCTGTACCCTTTAGACCTATCAGGATACCCAATGAAAAAGCAACGAGTAGTCTTTGAATCAATTTTACTCATCGTGGGATTAAAAATTTTCACCTCAGCAGGACACCCCCACACACGAAAATGTCTAAGGCTAGGTTTACGACCAGTCCACATCTCAAAAGGTGTTTTAGGCACAGATTTAGAAGGAACACGGTTAAGGATATACAAGGCAGTTCTAAGCGCTTCACCCCACAAAAAACTTGGTAGGTTAGACCTACTCATCATGCTTCTCATCATGTCCATAAGGTGCGATTCCGCCTTTCGGCCACACCATTCTGTTCAGGCGTATAAGGCATGGTATACTGTGGAACAATCCCACATTCCTGCAAGTACTTGGCAAACGGTCCCATTTGCTGCCCGGACCCTCATGTCTACCATAGTACTCACCTCCACGATCAGACCTTACTACCTTAACGACCTTCTCTAACTGCTTCTCAACCTCATTTTTAAAAAGTTTGAATTTGTCGAGAGCTTCTGACTTCTCTTTAATGAAATAAAGATAGCCATATCGAGAGAAATCGTCTATGAATGTAATAAAATACTTATGTCCACATAAGGTAGTAGGATAAGGTCCTGAGATGTCAGTGTGAATGATTTCTAGAAGCTCTGAGCTACGAGTAGACCTTTTCTTTTTAGATTTTGTAAATTTGCCTCTAATGCAGTCGACACAAGTCTCCATGTCACCAAAATCAAGAAAGGTAAATGTTATTTTTGACTAACCTTTGAATCTCTCTCTTGATATGTGACCTAAACGTTTATGCCATAGGAGACAAGAATTTTCAGCACACAAGGATCTCTTAGAAACACTGGACTCAACAGCAAAACTTTGATATAGAATTAGGAGAAAGAAGCAAGCTGAAATAATCCATTGTTCAGAATGGAGAACTACAACTTTGGAGTTCAAACAACTGAACTGAAGCATTCTGAAGAGAAAAGAATATCCATCATGGTTTAAAACAGAAATGGAGAAAAGTTCTCCTAAACTAGGAACATAGAAACACATTTTAAATGAGTACATGTACCGACTTAACATAAGCCTAACAACTCCTATAGACTCCACTTCAACTTCGCGTTGTTTCCTACTTTAAGCTTCGACTCCGTCTCATTTGGTTTCCTTACGTCCTGAACCCCTGCAATGTCATAGTAACATGTACAGAAGCACCACTATCAATCCACAGGAGTTAGGGTGAGACATCAACTAGATTGGATTCGAAACAGACACAGTGCTAATGAATTACCTCCAGATTTATTTTGCTCTTTGCAGAGCCTTAGTTTGAAGCAATCTTCTTAGTTTTGCCCAGTCTTTGACAGTAGAAACACTTGACATCTCTCTAAAAGAAGCGTTGGGGAACCTACCTCACTCTGATCATGGGACCATTCCTCTGAAGGCCCTTCAACAATCTTAGAAGCACCGGGGGAAAACGACTTAGTAGCCTTCATACC
>JAGVVM010009377.1:0-14199 GCA_019149425.1 Psidium friedrichsthalianum
AAGAACACGAGGCGACTTCATGAAGAGGGTTCTCTTCCGTGGCTTTCCAATTTACTACTTTGTTCTTCCAGTGAGGCCACACTTATGATAGACACAGATTCACGTTCAGACGACCCATGAGAGGGAGAGAGGAAGAGAGAGAGAGAGAGAGAGAGAGAGAGACGGCGGGAACACAGTCTGTTCTATTTAGTGATTGCCGAGTTTTTTGGAAGAAAATGCGGAAAGCGCTTCTTTAGTTTGGAATTCTCGTCTAGTTTGACTTCATTTATTTTAAATGTCTTAAACACTTTTTCAAAAACCAAAATACTAAATTATATATTCGTATATGTATTTTTAAATCCAACTTGTAAAGATCAAATTAATTTTATAAAAAATAACAAAAAAAAATAATCTTATTTTCAAACCATTCTGACTTACCCTCCTTATTTTTAAATATAACACTTACTCGTTCTCTAACAAAATTCTCTTGCTGGTTAGAATTTCAATGCCTGTCATTCCTCACAAACATTACTCTTTCATGGCCAGCACCACCACCGTCTGAGGCTGTGTCCTCATCACAATAGTAGTCGTGGCGGTTAGCCGACGTCGGCAACTGGGCTTGGGGGTCAATGGTACACTTTTGGGTTTTTTCCAAATTAGTTTTTTTTAAAAAAGGATTTACTAAATAGGGCAAAAAAAATGTATTTACCAAAACGGGGCCCCGCGCGGCATCTAGTACCGCACAAGGGCCCAGGTGGTGTCCAAGTGCCGAACGGGCCCAAAGTTCGAGCACTTCAAACAGCCGAACGGGTCCCCGTTCGGCAGCCTAAATGCCGCGCGGCCCGTGCGCGTGGCCCAAACTGCCGCAATGGGCTAATTATTTTTATTTATCATCATTCTATTATTATATACATTTTTAAATATAAATTTTCCTAAATTTATTTTTTTAGATTTATATTTATAAATCTTGTGTTAAGTGATTTTATATTTGTAACATAATTTTGGTAATTATTTAATATAATATTATATTTATATAAATTTTATAATATAATTTTTGTCCTAAATTAATTGTTTATATTTATAAAATTGTGTTTTAATTATTTTATAAATTAATTCAAAATAGAAATGTTATAAATATCAAAAAATTAATTAGCATAAAATATATTTAAAAATTAATATAAAATATTAATTATAAATAAAAAATTAATAAAAAAACAAATGTTATAAATATAAAAAAAGAACTTGAGAAAAAAAGTATATGTACAAATTATAAAATATATTTTTTCCTAAATTTTATTTGTATCCTAGATTATTTGTTATTATTTATACCATCGGTGTTTTTAATTATTTTCGATTTGTAACATTTATATTTATTAAATTGTAAATTTGTAATATAATTATTTTCCTAAATTTATTTTATATTTATAACATGTGTTTTTAATTATTTATATTTGTACATTACACACTAAAATATTTATATAAATTATTAGTTTAGAGTTATAATCTTTTTTAATTATTTTATATTTATAATATGTATATTTATATAATTTTCAAATATAATGTTTTCTAAATTATTATATTTTTATATTATACAATCTGGTGTTTTAATTATTATATTGTAACATTTTTAATTATTTTAAATTTATACACATTTTTTTAATTATTTTATATTATTAAGATTTGTTTTTAAAACGGATAAAAGAAAAAAAGAACCCTAAGGGCCGCACGGCCCGCGCGCATTGAGGTTGCGAAACAAGGCCCTCGGCACTGAGACCAACGCAGGGAGCCCTTTGCCGCGGCCCCTTACAGACCTCCTGTCGCGCGGGCCCGTTTGGTTAATAATTTTTTTGGCCATATTTAGTAAATATTCTTTTTAAAAAAATCTAATTTGGAAAAAAAACCCTACATTTTGGTAGCAGTTTTGGAGGTTGGGGCCTGTATAGAAAATTTAGATTTGGGCTAGCCATTCAGGAAGGATGTCGCTTTGCTAATAAGGCAAAGAGTTGTGAAGATGCATAGTTATCTCCAAATGAAAAAAAATGTGTTAATCGGTGCTTTGAAAGTGGAGTAGGAGAAATTTGTAGTCAATTGAAATGCGGGCGATGATTATTTTAAGGTTTTTGGGTCCATTTCCAAATATACTCTTGAAAAGGAGTACAATTGCTATAAAGAAAGAACCACGCGAACAATCTTGCGCCCCCTTGCTTAAATTGCTTTTACCATAGTATTATCAAAGTACAATCTTCTCGAACCAGGTGGTGGGCTCGGAAGTCGAGGAGCTGTTGTCTTCATGAATTCGATTTACGTAGCGAACAAATTTTGAATTACTCATGTCCGTTGTTAAATTGCGACATAAGTCATGTTAAAGAACTTACTGCCTACTAGTGTAAGTGAACTGACCTACTCTACGTGGGCCCAGCCCCCCGAAAGAGCATTGAAGTAACCATACAGTTGTGGAGATCATTTGAGTATGAATGTTGCTTTATGAATCACTCGTAGGGCCTCTCTTGACCAATATGGAATTTGGGATGTCACGAAACTCTCAAATAAAGCGCTTGCCGTACTTCCCCGATTTGAATGTTGATTTGGTTAATACTTACCCTTCCATCATTTAGAATTGTCAGGAGCCACGGTTCATCCGGCCATTTGTTCCCAGGAATCACTCCGTGCACTCTAAATGATTATGAGCCTAGTTGTCCATGGAACCACACATCTACTAAATGACGTTAAATAGCTTCGTATTTTCTGTAATAACCTGCTTGTCGTTTAATGTGGAACTAACCCTCCAAAGAGACGTACTTGAAGAAACCTCCCGAGGGGAGTGACCATTTTTTTTTTTTTGAGGTGGGTCAGAGAGGTAGTGTGACCATTTAAAGTGAGTAAAATCAAGGTTCTACCATACACAACTAGCAATTTTGATAAGGCTGTGTTTGATGATGGCCTCACAATGTCAAGCCCCGGATGTGGGTGGTGTGGAGCAAGGGGCTCAATCGAAAATTTATCTCAGTGGGTGCGGGCCTTATGGTAAAGAGGAGGTTAGTAGTGCTAATCTCCATCCTTTGTACTTTTAGTAATAAGATAGAAACAATACAATATTATACTAGAATCAGACGTTATAAGTGTATCACTACGTTTAAACAAGCTTGCCGATTGGGTTGCAGGCCTAGCGAAAAAATGAAATTCCCCTCAAATTTAGTACTTTCTCTCCTAAGACTAAGCTGGACATTGTAAGTTTTTGATGTCAACAAACTCCGATTCAATTAATGAAATTTGAAATATTTCGATTTGAGGATCCCATGAGATGGAAGGACAAGATTCCCACCTAGCTTTCCTTTTCTCTATCTATGTTACAAAAACCCGAATCTTTACTCAATTGTTCCCTTGTGACATAAACATGGGACCAATT
Organism: Psidium friedrichsthalianum; assembly: GCA_019149425.1. NCBI lineage: Eukaryota > Viridiplantae > Streptophyta > Magnoliopsida > Myrtales > Myrtaceae > Psidium > Psidium friedrichsthalianum. The sequence goes on from JAGVVM010009377.1 coordinate 3,386, forward strand.
GAATGGCACAAGTGCTTGATCACTCAGCCAACCGGTCTTAGAGATTTAAACCAAGTCATTTTTGGAACAATTTAATCTATTCAGGCAAGTAAAGTTTGTAAAATAATGCTTCTATTTTGGAAAAGTACCAGTATGAAGTGTCTATATTGAGACATCTAAAACGTATTTGTTTTTTAAATGCCTTCGCACCTTGATAAATCCTTTATATTACTAGGCGCCACACTCTTATTTTATCTCATTTTATTTTTCACTTGGTTATCTTATCTTGAAATTGAACATGCCTTCGAAAAAAATTCAAGAATAATTGAAAAGGCGATTGGAGAGAAACATATATTCCATAGGATTCAAGATAGGAATGCCCCTTTTAATTGATGCGACATGATCCTGGCCAAAAATATTCAATTAAACTGAATAATGGGAAATTTCACCTTGGTGCTCAATCAGATAATATTCACATTCAAAGGTTTCCTAATTGCAATCTGCATGTTTTTTTCTGGACTTGTGCTGTTATTATTTTTATTATATATATATATATATATATATATATATATTTTTCTTTTGTTATTTTCGTAGAAACAATTGAATTCTGCAGATATATGCTTGTACTCGTGTAATGGATTAGCAAGGGCAATAAAGAAAAAAAATAAAACAAATAAAGAGTTTAAGCATGTATTTTTTTCCACTAAAAATTTATTATAAAAGAAAATATTTTCGTAAATATCATTTTTAAAGAAAATGATTAGTTTAATTTGTTTGGTAATTTAAGATAAGTGATTTTCATCTTACCAAAAGGGAGAGTCGCCTTTTTCATGGTTTAAACACTAAAAATTGAAAATTAAAATCCCAAAACAGTTTTCCTTTTAATAAAAAAAAATCATCCCAACTATAGAGATTTGGCTAGTAACATCTACTTTCAAACGCGAGCGATTGCTCGTGAGAGGAATCTCATTCACATTTAGTAGTACTTTAGCTTTCCCTCGGTGGTTCGCCTTCGGGAAGGTCATGACACATGCTTCAACTTGTTTAGGAGAAAGAAATTACAATTCAAACTTCAACTGGAAATGAAATTTTATGGTATGTTTGTTTCATGGAAAATTCCATGAAAATAAAAATGGTTTGCAGGAAATTATTTTTCAGAAAATGGTTTGTTTTCCTTTGTTTGATGATATGTGATGGAAAATATTTTTTGATGCTTGTTTCTCATTTGAAAAATGATTTCAATGTCATGACTTCATCTGAGGCCAAAAGAATGAATTTTTAAATTATATTTAATTTTAAATTATATTATATTATATTATATTTATTTATTTATTCTTCCTTCCTTCTTCCTTCTTCCTCTTCTCCATCACGACGTCCTCCACCATGACCAACCGATGCGGCGGCCATGGGCGAGCTTGAGGCGAGTGGCCTCGGTTGAGCTCAGCTAGCCTGGATCTGGTGAGCTCAAGGCTTATTGGCGCTTTGCCGTCGCTGAGGCCTAACGAGCATCGGAGGTAGAAGAAAAAATAAAAGAAAAGAAAGAAAAAAAATTAAAATTAAATTATCGACATAAATTAAAATATTAAATATTAAAAAAATGAAAAACTAATTTTTTTTGGAGGAGCAATTTTGGAAAGTGTGTTCACCTCCTTAATTCACTTTTCTAATTTTGTGCATGAATTTTCTATTAACTTGAAAAGTTTTCCATTGACTATGGGTGCGTCTGTTTCAATAAATTCTCGGAATTTTTTTTCGATTTTCACCGCTTGGTTCATCGAAAAATAGCTCAGTCAATGAAAACACTTTCCGATCGATGGAAATTTCTACTTTCTTTGCATTTTCCTTTTTTTTCTTCCTCCATCACCATGATTGGTTGGCCATAGCCACTGGCGAGCCCCGAAGTCACTAGGATTGGTAGACTCTGGCAAGCTTGAGCTCGTCAACCTCAGCGAGCTCGAGACTTGCCCAATCCCGGCAACCTCAAGGTCATCAGGTCTACCAACCTTGAGGCTCGCCGGTGGCCATTGCAGTCAGTGGCAATGGAGGAGGAGAAGAAAAAGAAAGAAAGAAAAAAATAAAATAACTTAAAATTATATTTAAAAATAAATAATAAATAATTTAACAATTCAAATTTCTTTTTCCTTGGATAAATTTATGTGATTGAAATCATTTTTCATTGAAATCTAAACATTGAAAACGTTTCCGGTAATATATCACCAAACAAAGAAAACAAATCATTTTATCGGAAAAATGATTTTCCAAAAATGATTTTTCAAAAAATATTTTTAGCGAAACAAACGCACCCTAACTCGTTTTCGGCGAACCAAATGGGTAAAAGTCTAGAAAACACTTTCATTCAAATAAAAGCACCATAGAATTTATTCTTCCATTCCCGGTCCCTTTTGCCATCGTGGTCAAAGCAATTGTTTGATAAAGATGGAGAAGGTTTTGCCCTTTTCATGTAATGATGAATACCCGCATTTAAATGAATGATTGAACCAAAGTAACCATATATATATATATATATATATATATAAGTTGCAAAAAATAAATCAGCACATAAGCTAATAAGGAACATTTCCTGGCGTCCATAGAAATGGACAGGACGCACTCATTTTCTTACATGTTTTTAAAGCACAAAATAAACGTATAGAATAACTTTCCTAAGCTACGGCCTCCGTACAAGGAAAGTTAAAACGAAATCCAACATGGGGTTTGTCACCATTGGAAAAATTCTCGTTGCGCTTGCCAAAAAAGACAAGAATTGAACAAACTTTTTGAAATTGCTTTGCTGTAAAGAGATATTCTCTCCAATATGCATCTATATAAAGTGCAGATTCACGTCACTCCAACCCAAAGTAAAGACATAACAAACCATCATAGAAGTGAGAAATCAAATATAAATGCCAAGAGTTGTTCTCAGTTGGTTGTGTTGGTGATGTTGGTGGCAGTGATGGCGGTCGCGGAGATGGCTTTCCAGGCTTCTGCCGTTGGAACGAATGTCTGGTGGTACGAAACTGTATGCAATTTATTTTGCTTGTTGCAGCCTATCCCAGGGTTGTGCTATCAAAATTGCCTGTACGTCTGCAAAGACAATGTTGAGACACCCCAGGGGCAATGCAATTTCGGTTGCTTGCTGTCGAAATGTCATGACCCGCTGGTACACACAAAAACCTTCGCCTTTCGTACTGAAAAATGTTCCTAGTTTTTACCTTTTACAGTTGGTCTTGCGGTCATGAACGCGTATGTTTGTATAGCACATCACATATGTTGCCCATGTAATTTGGTCAAGAGGATGCTCATGGAAAGAAAATTTTCGACTAACAGAATTTTCTAATTATAAAAGTCTGGTTTTGAAAATGAATAACATCTGTTTCTTCTGAAGCATCTATTATTTTTTTCAAAATTTACGTATCAACTCATGTAAAATTTGCCCATCACCCATTTTCTTAGAAGGCCCGAAATGATGCGGTCAACTTCATTTCCTCATAGCAAATGCACCTTGGCATAGGTGGATATTGATTCTTTGCAAATGATCCGTGGTTTGAAATTTAAGTTCGGTAAGCACCAGCGGGTGACTGTTGAATACCTCGAAGCCACTTAAATTTGAATTTAGACACACTTGTCATTACCTACCAGTAAAATCTCTATTCACTTGCGGTTTACCTAATAAAAGCCCTTTTAATTATCCTGAATGGATATTTTTATATTCCAATTACTTTCCGATACCTCTCAAGGAAAATCCTGAATTGGATTTCAAATTGACGGATTGGTATGAGCTTATCCACGTGGTTAACACTATTTTTTTTTTCGGTCATTGGAAATGTCAAATGGGTTTTTATGTACTTCTAGCGTTGCAAACGTCACGAAAGCTGTAGCCTCTATGAATTCGTGTGCCGAAAGTTGCAAGATGTCTGAAGTCTGTCGAGAGTTCTTGGAGAATTGAATCTGACTGAGGAGTAAAATAAAGAAAAATGTGTAATTTGTGGACAAAGCTCTTTGTGCTGAGTTCGATGATTGATAAATCATATATTCATACTAGGTGTCAATTCCCCCGGTGTCCCTCCTCCTCCTCTATGACATTCTGAATTTCGACCCTTTTTTGGAATTTGAATACAGGATGGATGTCTCATAGATACGCTATAAATAAATCTCACTCAAAACTGATCACTTCGAGATAATTGACCAAAAGGAAAGGACTGTCTAGAAATATAAGTACATTGACCAAATGGTCGATACAAGTAACTCCTAAAAGCCGCCCGTTAGTTCGAGGATCTATTTAAAGCCGTTATCTTATGAATTTGACCACGAATTGAATTCCGAATAGGATAATCGACTTTTATGAGTGTCGTAATTACTAAATTTGGATGTTGCCTCGAAAAGCTCAGAAATTGGTAGTTTGGTCCCGGAGTGCCAAGTAGTGTTCTGTGGCTAGGAAGTGGTGGTAATTGTGGTGAGATTAGAAAATTTTTCTGGTTTCGTTTCGAGTTGTTTTCTGGACGCGATTAAGCCAAAATAGCACCGATTGAGCCCCAACTAGTCGCAATTTGGCACGAACTTTGAGGATTGACCAGTCAATCTTGCCGACGAAGTTTTGACCAAATTTGACCGAGTTTGACCAGCTTTGACCAAGCTTTATGTCACCGTCATGAATAGTACTTAGATATTACATTATTTTATAGATTTTTCTTTGGATAAGAGTTGATTTTTCTTCTCTCTCCCCTCACTTTGCATCAACCACTCTCTCTCCTCTCACACACTCTCTCTCATCGACTACAATTCTCTCTCTTTTCTTCCCCTCTCTCTCGGCTCTAGATTCTGCCGCCAGCTTCAACTCACTGCCGAAGGAAATCCGGCTGTTGGAATTTCATGATTTTCGGATATGTCGTAGTTCGACTTCAGGTGAGTACAAATCAACTTGAATCACTTTGATCGGAGGTCGTTTAGGCTTTCGTTTTTGCGTTTCCATTTCAGTCATCAAACTCGTCTTAGGCTACCAAATTTTTAACTATAGCTCTCGTTGATATATATTGATTCCGGCAGCCCCCAGGACTCATTTTTAGGTCCAAATATTGATTCTTAGCATGTTTTGATCTTGGTTCATCCCCTACAAGTTTCGTTTTCCTTTAGAACATTGCGATCCGACGCTGGACTCTTGCTTCCATTAGCTGCCGTGGGCTGTCCAGCTTGCTTTCATTGACTTTTCGGCTTCAACTAGGTGAGCATATCCCCTAAACCTCAAGTAGGATGTTGAATGATCCTTAGATTAGCTCTAGGACACGATATGGGGTAGATCGGTTATGAAAAATTAACGTTATTTAAGTGAGTCGAGTTCATTGAGTCGCTGTGGCTGCTGTTCATGCTTGATTTCAGGCTGTCCATATTCTGTTTGAAGCTGTCCATGGGATGATGTGACAGTTTATGGTGATCTAAGTGCCGAAAAAATGAGAATTGGGGACATTTTGAGTGAAACCGAGTTCTAACCATTGTCTATGTGCACTATTTGAGAATAAATAATGGCTGTTCATGCATCCATGACGATGCTGGAGGGCTGTCCATGTGAGCCTAGAGTCAACTATTGAGGTGTCGTGGACCTCACTTATTATTTTTGTGGAAACAGAGGTGGAAAATTGGCAATTCAGGTTGGTTTGAGAGCGATAGCCAAAGTGAATGGCTTAGAGGATTAATTTGGGGGCGAGAGTATGATATGATTGAGTCTATGTTTATAAATTGCCTGAGTTACAATGTTGTGAACTGTGCCAGATAGTATCTGCATTACCCGTTCCGGCAGAGTATGCCTGTTTAACTATTTGAAAGCACTGGATTGTGCATGCTAGCAAATGTATTGAATTATGACTTGTTGAGCATTGTATTGAGAGGCGTGGCCCTGAGGCGGTACCATTACGTGGGGAACTTGAGGGATAAGGGTAATTTGCATCCGTTACGCGTAAGATGTGAGGCAGCTGGAGGGATAACGGTGCCAACTTGAGGCGGTTCCATTACACAGGTCGCAGCATGGGTGTCAAACCTGAGGCGGTATTACTATGCGGGTTGTGACATCGGGCCTAACTTGAGGTGGTATTACTACGCGAGTTGAGGTCGGACTTGATGTGGTACCATTACGCGGGTCCAGTTGGCTATGAAGCCAAGGCAATGAAAATGATCATTGCATGCATGTGCATCTAAATCTGTTGTATGAGTTTGAAACTTATTTTATTTGCATGCCTGGCTATTATATAGCAAGTTGTTCTTTGGCTGTTGCCTTTGGTATTTTGATTGCTTGGGTTATGAATATGCAGGATTACCTGCTAGAGTTGAGTATGAGAGTATTTAATATCCTGAACAAGATTAGGGGCGAGTTTACTGAGATTAGTTCTCATGGTGGTTAATTTTCTCCATTTTCAGACCCCTAAGCTCCAAAATGAACGCAGTACCTGTGAGGCTGGGTATCCCGCATGATATTGATGTTGAGAGGTGAAAGTACCCTGACCGTCAAGGGAGAGGTGGTGTTTGTTAGGCTGAAGAGCACAGTTTGGGTAGATGTTGGAATATCGTAGTGGCAGCCCCATATCTATATTACATGGATGTATGAGAGTAGCGATATGCTTCACGGTCCGCTTCAAGGATACGAGGTTCCAATAAAGTATCTAGTACCGTAGGACCTAGCTAGGGAGATGCAGACTGAGAGTGAGGTGTTTGAGGAGGAGGAGGAGGATGGACGTTCTAAAGGCAGTAGCCCGATGGATCTTGAGACTTCTCCTGAGATCCACCATGCAACCGTCCCTCGTACCCCTAGGGAGTCTGACCCAGAGGAGCCCACATCGCTTGAGTGGAGCGGAACCACGGATGGAGAGTCACACAACACCCCTATTAACCTGTACGATTAGTTGGCCAAATACAATGACGGCCAGGACTTGCGTTGTTAACCAAACAATTTCAGATAACCTACAGCAATGGAAACGAAACTCCCCTACAGACATGCAGAGAAAAGGGATAGAAGAAAGAGAAACGATCGATAACTTCAAACTCTTATTTCACATTTTATATTCATAAACAGAGAACAGAGGTCAATTACAGCTCAAAAGTTTCTATTCTCTTCTACCTTACAAACCTTCAAGGCACAGTCAGGACGACGATTATTTACAATTCAAAATCTCCACCCCTTCTTGACATCCCATTGCTCGACCTTTGAAAAAAGGGCGATGTCAGCAAGATGCTATGGTTATTCTCTGCTTACGCCTATTCACATTGCTATCTATAATAGCCTACTTCCTCCATGGCTCACTTGTCATCGTCAGTGCCTCCATTCGTGGTTCCACTCCACTCAAGCGATGTGGGCTCCTCTGGGTCAAACTCCCTAGGGGTACGAGGGACGATCGCCTGGCGGATCACAGGAGAACTCTCGAGATCCATCGGGGCACTGCCTTTAAAACGTCCATTTGACTCCTCCTCCTCCTCCTCCTTAAACACCTCACTCTCAATATGCACCTCCCTAGCTAGATCCCATGGTACTAGATATTCTTTCAGAACCTCGTAGTCTTGAAGCGGACCGTGTAGCATATCACTACTCTCATACATCCATGCAATATAGATATGGCGCTGCCATTGTGGTATTCCAACGTCTACCCAAACTGTGCTCTTCAGATTAACAAACACACCACCTCTATCTTGAGGGTTAGGGTACTTTCACCTCTCAATATCAATATCGCGCGGGATACCCTGCCTCACAAGTATCGCGTTCATTTTGGAGCTTGGGGGTCTGAAAACAGGAAAAATTAACCACCATGAGAACTAATCTTAGTAAGCTCACCCCTAATCTCGCTCAAGATATTAAATACCCTGAAACTCAACTCTAGTAGGTAATCCTAGATGTTCATAACCTAAGCAATCAAAATACCAAAGGCAACAGCCAAAGAACAGCTTGCCGTATAATAGCTAGACATGCAAATAAAATAAGTTTCAAACTCAGGCAACAGATTTAGATGCACATGCATGCCATGATCATTTTCATTGCCTTGGCTTCATAGCTAACTAGACTCGCGTAATGGTATCGCCTCAAGTCCGACCTCAACCCGCGTAGTAATACCGCCTCAAGTTAGGTTCGATGTCACAACCCATGTAGTAGTACCGCCTCAGGTTTGACACTCATGTCGTGACCCACGTAATGGAATCACTTCAGGTTGGCACCCTTATCACTCCAGCTACCCCGCGTCTTACATGTAACGGGCTCAAATTACCCTTATCCCTCTAGTTTCTCACGTAATTGTACTGCCTCAGGGCCACACATCTCAATACAATACTCAACAAATCATAATTCAATACATGTGGCGGCATGTACAATCTAGTGTTTTCAAATAGCTAAATAGGCATACTCTGCCGGAATGGGCAATGTATATACTATCAGACATAGTTCACAACATTGCAACTCAGGCAATCTATAAACATAGACTTAATTATATCAAGCTCTCACCCCCCAAATTAATCCTCTAAGCCATTCACTTTGGCTATCACTCTCAAACCAGCCCTAATTGCTAGTTTTCCACCCTTGTTTCCACAAAAATAATAAGTGGGGTCCACAACACCTCAATAGTTGACTCTTGGCTCACATGGATGGCCCTTTAGCATCATCATGGATGTATGAATAGCTCTCATTTATCCTCAAATAGTGCACCTAGACAATGGTTTGAACTTGATTTCGCTCAAAATGTCCCCAATTCTCATTTTTGGCACTTAGGTCACCATAAACCGTTACATCATCCCATGGACAGCTTAAAATAGAATATAAACAGCCTCAAATCAAGCATGAATAGCAGCCACAACAACTCAACGCACTCAACTCACTTAAATAACGTCAATTTTCCATAACTGACCTACTCCGGATCGCGTCCTAAAGCTAATCTAAGGGTCATTCAATATCTTATTCGAGGCTTAGGGGATATGCTTACCTAGTTGAAGCCGAAAAGTCGACGAAAGCAAGCTGGACAGCGCACGGCAACCAATGGAAGCAAGAGTCTAGCGTTGGATCGTGGTGTTCTAAAGGGAACCGAAATATGCTAATAATCAATATTTGGACTTAAAAATGAGTCCTAGGGGCTACTGGAGTCAATACATTTCAATGAAAGCTATAGTTAAAAAATCTGGCAGCCTAAGACGAGTCCGATGACTGAAACGGAAACGTAGAAACGAAAAGTCAAACGACCTCCGATCAAAGTGATTCAAGTTGGGTTTTACTCACCTAAGGTCGAACTATGACATATCCGAAAATCATGAAATTCCAACGGTTGGATTTCCTTCGGCGGCAGTTGAAGTTGGCGGCAGAATCTAGAGCGAGAGAGAGGGAAAGAAAAGAGAGAGAATAGAGTCGGAAGAGAGAGGTGAGAGGAGAGAGAGTGGCTGATGCAAAGTGAGGGGGAGAGAGAAGAAAAAGCAACTCTTATCCAAAGAAAAATCAATAAAATAATATAATATCTAAGTACTATTCATGACGGTGACATAAAGCTTGGTCAAAGCTGGTCAAACTCGGTCAAACATGGTCAAAGATGGTCAAAACTTGGTCGGCAAGATTGACTGGTCAATCCTCAAAGTTCGTGCCAAATTGGGACTGATTGGGGCTCAATCGGTGCTATTTTGGCTCAACCGCGTCCAGAAAACGACTCGAAACGAAACCAGAAAAATTTTCTAATCTCACCACAATTACCACCACTTCCTAGCCACGGAACACTACTTGGCACTCCGGGACCAAACTACCAATTTCTGAGCTTTTCGAGGCAACATCCAAATTTAGCAATTGCGACACTCATAAAAGTCGATTATCCTATTCGGAATTCAATTCGTGGTCAAATTCATAAGATAACGGCTTTAAATGGATCCTCGAACTAACGGGCGGCTTTTAGGAGTTACTTGTATCGACCATTTGGTCCACGTACTTATATTTCTAGACAGTCCTTTCCTTTTGGTCAGTTATCTCGAAGTGATCAGTTTCGAGTGAGATTCATTTTATAGCGTATCTATGAGACATCCATTCTGTATTCAAATTCGAAAAAAGGGTCGAAATTTAGATGTCACAAGAGAGGGATTAGGGACACCGCTCTATTTTGACTGATATGGGTTAAATAATAGAGAGGGTATGCGGTACGACTTACAATTTAAAAATCCTCGGCCATTAAAATAACTTACAAGTGTACTAGCCTATTTCCGCACATAAATAGATCGGCCAATTATATTCCTGTAGATCATTCATTTATTCATTCATAAGCTTTTAATGTACATCATTCCAAGAACAAAAGGGAAGACAGACAACTTGGAGACCAATAAAAAAGGTATCAGTCCCTCATAGACCGCACCCATCAATACACTCGTCGATATCATATCCACACTAATCTCACGGCTAATCCAAGAGTCGTTACCATGAACTCCATTGCCCCCCCCCCCCCCAAAAACTTGGCCGATAGCCTTCTCCTCTACTATCGCCATCAATATTCAATGTCGACTACCCTGCTACTGTTGTCACTAGGATCACTAGCAAGGGGCAATTAGAGCGGTCCTACGCAATGATCCAAGTCTCGCCCTATAAAGAACAATGAGGCGGTCGAAACTCGACCTACCAGAGAGGTTCGAAATGTCAACCACCAAAGGGCATCACAGCTTCCATACATGAACGAACGGAGGATACTGCCTCACATATACCTCCCAAGTGTAAGCCTAAAGTCCATCGGAGCCACTATAACGAAGGTATGGAGGAGATGGGGGTGAAGGAGTCGGGACATGGCTATCAACTAAAATATGAGGTCCAAAGGGGGTGAGCATATCAACTCAGAAATTAGTATGTCTAATCA
>JAGVVM010009378.1:0-23595 GCA_019149425.1 Psidium friedrichsthalianum
GGTCCTTAGGTTGAGAATGATTATAATTATGGTAGAATGAGCACATCAATCTAATGGAATTTCAATCTAAGATTCATTCGCGCTTGGGACCCGATCAGTGCATTTGGCACGAATCACGAGAAAATGTTCGTTAAAATGTCCCATCAATCAATCAAGTCTTGTCAAATCAAATCAAGTCAAATCATGTCATTTTCAAGTCAATCAATCCATCATCAAAGTACAAGTCAACTTAAGAACCCCTCCACCAACTCTACCTATCCCACTAACTTAATTTGAATTTTGTCCTCATTTCATATAAACCTTCCACTCTCTCTCTTTCCCTCATTTTCCCTCTCAAGTTTTCGGCCAGCCTCCTCCTCCCTCTCTCTCTCTCGGCGAACTCTCCTCATTCTCTCCTCTCGCGTTTCCGCGCGTTCCAACGCACCCAGACAAAAATGGCTCATTCGAGCTCGTCCGGAGTCCAAATGACTCTCCGTTTTCTCCCACATGACCGTAAGACGAAAAAGCTTCGAGGATCTGAAATCTTTTTCCCAGGATCTAGTTCGGAATCACCCTCGAAATGAAGCAAAATCGTGACCTGTGCAGATTAGATTTCCCTACTGCCACCCAATTTCAATAGGCCACGACGAAAATCCGACCGTCGGATTTTCCTAATTTTTGGATATGCCGTAGCCCCATCTGAGGTGAGTTCACAAAACCTTGTTTCATTTCAATCTGATATGATTGAGCCTCCGTTCGAGCGTTTCGTCACGGTCGTCAAAACTGTTTTTCATAGTCCGTTTCGTGCTTGCATTCGAATGAATAATCTGACCTTGGAGACCTAGGAAAACTTATATCCATGGTATGTTCTTGTTTTATAGCTTGATTGGCCTCGATTTATACCCTTAATCAGCCCCTTGCCGTGTTCCTCCTCCGTTGGCGCAAGCTCCTCATTCAGCCACCGCGAGTCCCATCGTCGTCGTCGCCTTCCACACCCCATTCCGGTAAGCAAATCTAATCTAACTCCTAGCCTAGGAATATTGTATGTGAATATGGTTTCGATGGTAGATTGTATAGATGTGCGAGTCGTGTTAGAAAAGTGTGTAAATCGCTTAGACCAATTTAGGCCGATTAGACTCAAGAGTGAGCGGGCTAATTTGTGGGCTTAAGGGTGACGTTTTAGGCATGAGAATGATATGTGTGGGCTGTGGAATTAAGGTTGGGTAGTGTGAGTGGTGGCAAGATTGGTTATTGGGCTAATAGTCAATTGAGCTTAAATGGGCTAGTTTAATTTAACAGGCCTAGTTACGTTTTCATGTGTAAAGGCTTAGGCTTGGTTATTGGGCTTAGTGGGCTGTCCTAAAAATGATTTGAGTGAAATTTGCGAGCCCAAGTGCGGTTGTGGACCGTGAGTCAAATTGGGCCTAAGTGGGCTAGTGTGATTCGATGGGCTTAAGTGTGCGATTTCATAAGTGATGGATTAAGGCTTGATTTAATGGACTAGAGATTATCCAAGGACATTTGAGTGGAATGGTGTGTCCAAAATATGGTCCGTGGGGCCGCGAGTAAAGGATAGTAATTATGGGCCAAATGGGCAATTGGGCCCGAAGAGCTTAACATGTGGAATTAGGTGAGGCAAGTTGATCTTGTTTTAGGGAAACGTGGAATTTGATACATGGAGGATCTGAAATGAAATCTGGGAGCCTGAGAATGGTTAGCAGGCCACGAGTGAATGATGGACCTAGATGGGCTTGAGAGGAATTGGACCGAGAAGGCTAGGTTGTCTACGTTCAACGCTTCGCCATAATTATGGAACACATCCCTTAATGAACATATTTTGCTATTCAACTCGTGACGTGCCATATTATGCACGTACATTAAATGGTTGTCTGGAAATTTTATACTATGCATCGTGGCATACGTGACTGACGTGCATCGAATTAGTTGTGAGCATGGCATGCATCCTCACGAGGCGAGATAAGGTGAGAATGGCCCTGAGGTGTTTACGCATGGGAAGTGGAGAGATAAGCTTACGGCCCTAATGTACCTAGTGGAGGCACGGTGCGCCCGGACGTACGCGGCACGGGTAGTTGGAGTGATAAGAGTGCTAACCTGGGGCGTCCACACTCGGGTTGGGGCACTGGCCCGAGGGGCCGGACCAGATGCGTTAACGAGATCAAACGGTATTCTGATATCGGGCATTGAGCATTATGCATTGAGCACTGAGTCTAAAGGCATGGTTATGCTTCGTTCATACATTTTGGCGTGTGGATTTATTTTGCGTGCTAACCTGGGGCGTCCCACACTAGGGTTGGAGCATTATGCATCGTACGTATCGTTTCCCCACCTATACCGTAGCGATTTAGGGAGTGTCGACTCGCCCTAAAATGACATCTTAGGGCCGAACCGATGAGTATACCTTATCCTACGTTAGGATTAGTGGTGAGCTTATTGAGTCTTTGACTCACTGGCGTTGGTTACCAATCTTTTCAGACCCTCGACGTAGTGATGAGCATCCCACCGATACCTTTTTGGACTCCTCGTGGAGGTGGAAACTGACGTGAGGTATTTTGCTGAGATTGATGGCCACGATGAGGGTGACTTCATGTGACATCCTGGATTTTCGACCCATTTCGGATTTATAATTGAATGGATATACTTCATTAATACGCTCTAGTTAAAGCCTCACTCGAGTCTGATCAACTCGTGACGACACCGAGGGGAATGGCTACCTAGGAAATTTTCCTAAACAGCCGCCCGTTGGTCTGAGGAATTCAACAGAGTCGTAATTTAATAGATTCGGCCATGAAATGAATTTCCGATCTTGGACAATCGAATTTCTAAGATGGTCATATGGAGAAATGGATTCAGTTTCAGGAATGTCGCCCGAAGGACAGACAGCCGGTGCACGTCGAGAAGCAAGACGTGAATGGAAAATTACCGAAATGCCCCCAGTAAATGCTCAGTCCTTAGAATTAGATCAAATAGGATTTTTGAGAGCGAATACGATAGAATGAAACCGAACCCAGACCGAAATTCGTCGCTCGCGCGCGCGGGACCCGATCAGTGCATTGGCACGCAAATCGAGGCAAAGTCAAATCAAGTGTCAAATCAATCAATGTCATCAATCTTTCCATCAATCAATCATATCAATCAAGTCATGGCACAACTTCCAAGACCATCACATCAAGTCTCACTCACATCTTGTCCAAAGTACACCTAACCCCACTTACTCTTTATTTTAATCTTTATAAACCCATTTGTAACATTATAATCTCCTCTCTCTCCTCACTTCTTCCTCCCTCTCATTCTTCCCGACGCCATCTTCTCTTCTTCTTCATTTTCTTCTTCTCTTCCTCTTCTTCCTTCGTCCGCCCGTGAGCTCCGCCCGAAGCTGACGCCCGTTCGTCGTCGTTCGGCCCTCCACCGCCACCGCCACCGCCATCATCTTGTCTTCCTTGGTAAGCTCCAACTCCCTCTCCTTCCATTTTCGTGACTTGAGCACCCCGGAGAGGCCCCGACCGGAACCGTTCCCTTCCGCTCCATCTTCGTCGTTGCGGAACCATAGGAGACCGGGCGGTCCAAGCTCACCCCATTCCCTTCCTCACCATTCTAACATGTAAAGCTAATACTTTTAGGCCTTGGAAGTCTCTGGAGCCGCCGAACCAGCCCCGTGCCGTCCCCGTTGCCGCCGTTGGCCGTGAGCCTACACGGCCGTTTAGCTCCGCCGTTCATCGTCGACGTTTCCACCCATTTTAGGTAAGCTCCACCTCTAATTGTAGCCTAGGCATGATGTATATATGTGTGATTTGGTGTATTAGAGGTTAAGGAAGGAGATTTGGGTAGTAATGATAAATTGTGTATAATGGGTATTAGACTAATATGGGAAATGGACGTTGGGCCATGGGTAGTGGCTGGTCATATTCATTTGGGCTTCGAATAGGTTGATGTGGCTGCAAATTGAGGGATTGAACATGAGAAATGATGGGCCATATGAGTTGTTGGGCTAAGGGTTTAATTTAAGCTAATTGGGCCTTTTTGCAACATATGGGCTTAAAATAAATTAGTGGGCCTTAATTGGACGAAAATACAATGAAATTGGGCCTAAATTATGGTCTTGAATATAAAATTTTAGGGCCCAATAGTGTACATGGGCTTAGGGACCCAAATGGGCCTAAAAATGCTTAAATGGGCTTATAAGATTATTTTAAAATATGGGCTTGGCCTACCCGAAATTAATAAATATGGGCCTTAAAATAATTAATTACTTATAATTAAGTCATGGGCTTGTGAATAGTAGATGGGCCTTGGGCCTAAATGGACTTAATTTACTTAATGGGCCTAAAATTTAAGAATGGATTCTTGGGCTTAGTAATTGGGTTTAATAAAATTTAATAAGATTGATTGGGATCAAAAGTAGCTTCAAACCTAATTGTGGGCCGATGCCGGGCGGGGTGAATAGTAAAGACCAAGTTGGGCCGAGCCTTCAAGCTTAATTGGACTGGGTTCCGAAACAGACGAATCCTAAGGGTGAAGTAAATACGATTGAGTTACTGGGTGTCTGTTTTGAGAAGAAGCAAATGCCTGATGTAATTTCGTGGGGTACCCGATTAAACCCAGTTAATTGAGAAATTCCGTGTGAAGTACCCAGTCTGCCTGAGGCACATCCCGATGAATATGTGTTGTTGAAACAATGGTTAAATTGTTATGCCTTATTGTGTTGAGATCTTTGTATTTGCCTGCTCTCGATCGATGCACTGTGAATTTTGTATGCGCATCATGTACTGTGAGCATGGCATGAGTCACCTGGAGGTGTGACATGTGGGATGAGCCCTGAGGCGTCTTTACGGCGGGAAATGGAGGGATAAGCTTGGCCAACGTAAGGCGTACCATACGCAGTTGAGGCAATGCCGAATGGCACAGTGGGATGAGCCCTGAGCGTTTTATGCGGGGAAATGGAGGGATAAGCGTGCCAACCTGAGGCATACCACACGCGGTTGAGGCACGATGCCGAGTGGCACAGTGGGATGAGCCCTGATGGGAATGGGAGATATAAGCGGGCAGGATCCATTGGGATCGGTTGAGGGCATACTGAAACATGCATTTGTCTTTGCATATTGATTTGTTGCGATTGCCTGTTACTGCCCGTTTGCATGTTATTAACTGCGTTGTATCGCGTAGTTTGACTGTCCATATGTAGGGATTGGGTTCCTGGAACCAGTGAGGATTAGAGCTAGGTGAGCTGAAACCCTAGTTTCTGGTTAGATCCGAACCCACTAGTATACTCTATCCTACGCTAGGTTAGTGGTGAGCTTGCTGAGTCCTCGACTCACTGGCGTTGGTTGCCAACATTTCAGACCCCCGACCGCAGTGATTGACCGTTCCGCCGACACTTCTTTTGGACTCCAGTGGAGTAGAGGACGAGATAGGCCACTGCATGGAGGAGGACCAGAGGAGCTTCCCTGGCAATGATGATCCGGAGCGAGATCGAAGAGGATTGGATGGTAGACCCTAAGTGGAGTAGTCTGACTGAGTGTGGCTTTTTGGAGTAGTATTTCGATGTTCTTTTCTGGTGGTTTGTACCCGACACTCTGGTTATGTATGTATGTTATGTTGGACTATTAATGTCAACTACCCTCTTATTTCCCTTCTACCCTTTATCGTATGCATGCATGTATGGGATTGGAGAATAGCTTCCGCAGTTATGATCTGACCGACACGTCGTCTGATCGCGACGAAGAAATTTCTGGGCCATCGCATATAGTGGATCAGGCGAGCGCGAGAGCGTTGTGATGTGAGCCGAGGGGTGTCGCGAGCCCGTAGGGTTCGGGGCGTGACACTTCATGGACACGAGCGTCCCTCTCATGCGTACGAGGAGGGACCCCGTAGAGCTGCCTTGGCAGTCGGATTGCGAGCGACACCGATCAGGATAGTCTTTAGGTTAAGGGTGTCGAGCAGAGCGTGGAATTTTGGACCAGATTTGTATTTTCTTTTGGTGGCCTTGTACCCAACGCTTTGATGATAATATGTATGTATGCGATGTTATTATTGACGTGTACCTTCTCTTTGCTACCCAATTATGTGTGTGCATGTCTGGGTAGGAGTTTCGCTTCTGACAGGGAGTTTCGTTTTCAATGCCGTCGTGTGGCCGCGACGAGTGTTTTCCTGGCCGTTGCAGGTGGTGGGCCAGCGGACTCAAGTTTGGCGGGATGTCACGCCTCGAACCTACGGGCCCGCGACCATCCCGCAAACTTGAGTCTCCGCCGGCCCACCACCTGCCAAAGGCCCAGGAAACACTCGTCGCGGCCACACGAGCATTGAAACGAAACTCACCTGCAGAAGGCGAAACTCCTACCAGGACATGCACACACAATAATGGGTTAGAAAAGAGAAGGTACACGGTCAATAATAACAGCAAATCCATACATATTATCATCAAGGTTGGGGTACAAGGCACCAAAAGAAAATACAACTCTGGTCCAAAATTCCACGCTCTGCTCGACACCTGAACCTAAAGACTACTCTGATCCGGTGTCGCTCCAATCGACTGCCAAGGCAGCTCTACGGGGTCCTCCTTCGTACTCAGGAGAGGGACGCTCGGTGTCCATGAAGTGTCACGCCCTGAACCTACGGCTCGCGACACCCCTCGGCTCACATCACAACGCTCTCGCGTCGGCCTGATCCCATATATGCGATGGCCCAGGAAATTTCCTGTCGCGATCACGACGACGTGTCGGTAGATACATAACCTGCGGAAAGCTATCTCCAATCCATACATGCATGCATACGTAAAGGGGTAGAAGGGAAAAAGAGGGTAGTTGGCATTAATAGTCCAAACATAACATACATACATAACCAGAGTGTCGTGGTACAAACACCAGAAAAGAACATCGAAATACTACTCCAAAAAGCCACACACTCAGTCAGACTACTCCACTTAGGGTCTACCATCCAATCCTCTTCGATCTCGCTCCGATCATCTTGACAGGGAAAGCTCCTCGGGTCTCCTCCATGCAGTGGCCTATCTCGTCCTCTACCTCCACTGGGAGCCAAAAGAAGTGTCGGCGGAACGTCAATCACTGCGGTCGGGGGTGAAATGTTGGAAACCACGCAGTGAGTCGAGGACTCAGCAAGCTCACCACTAATCCTAGTTAGGATAGAGTATACTAGTGGGTTCGGATCTAACCAGAAACTAGGTTTCAGCTCACCTAGCTCTAAAATCCTCACTGGTTCCAGGAACCAATCCCTAATATGGACAGTCAAACTACGCGATACAACGCAGTTAATAACATGCAAACGGGCAGTTAACAGGCAATCGCAACAAATCAATATGCACAGACAAATGCATGTTTCAGTATGCCTCAACCGATCCCAATGGATCCTGCCCGCTTATATCTCCCATTCCCATCAGGGCTCATCCCACTGTGCCACTCGGCATCGTGCCTCAACCCGCGTGTGGTAGCCTCAGGTTGGCACGCTTATCTCTCCATTTCCCCGCGTAAAGACGCCTCAGGGCTCATCCCACTGTGCCATTCGGCATTGCCTCAACTGCGTATGGTACGCCTTACGTTGGCCAAGCTTATCCCTCCATTTCCCCGCGTAAAGACGCCTCAGGGCTCATCCCACATGTCACACCTCCAGGTGACTCATGCCATGCTCACAGTACATGATGCGCATAAAAATTCACAGTGCATCGATCGGAGAGCAGGCAAATACAAAGATCTCAACACAATAGGCATAACAATTTAACCATTGTTTCAACAACACATATTCATCGGGATGTGCCTCAGGCAGACTGGGTACTTCACACGGAATTTCTCAATTAACTGGGTTTAATCGGGTACCCCACGAAATTACATCAGGCATTTGCTTCTCTCAAAACAGACACCCAGTAACTCAATCGTGATTTACTTCACCCTTAGGATTCGTCTGTTTCGGAACCCAGTCCAATTAAGCTTGAAGGCTCGGCCCAACTTGGTCTTTACTATTTCAACCCGGCCCGGCATCGGCCCACAATTAGGTTTGAAGCTACTTTTGATCCCAATCAATCTTATTAAATTTTATTAAACCCAATTACTAAGCCCAAGAATCCATTCTTAAATTTTAAGGCCCATTAAGTAAATTAAGTCCATTTAGGCCCAAGGCCCATCTACTATTCACAAGCCCATGACTTAATTATAAGTAATTAATTATTTTAAGGCCCATTATTTATTAATTTCGGGTAGGGCCCAAGCCCATATTTTAAAATAATCTTATTAAGCCCATTTAAGCATTTTTAGGCCCAATTTGGGTCCCTAAGCCCATGTACACTATTGGGACCCTAAAATTTTATATTCAAGACCATAATTTAGGCCCAATTTCATTGTATTTTCGTCCAATTAAGGCCCACTAATTTATTTTAAGCCCATATGTTGCAAAAAGGCCCATTAGCTTAAAATTAAACCCTTAAGCCCAACACTCAATGGCCCATCATTTCTCATGTTCAATCCCTCAATTTGCAGCCCACATCAACCTATTCGAAGCCCAAATGAATATGACCAGCCACTACCCATGGCCCAACGTCCATTTCCATATTAGTCTAATACCCATTATACACAATTTATCATTAACTACCCAAATCTCCTTCCTTAACCTCTAATACACCAAATCACACATATATACATCATGCCTAGGCTACAATTAGAGGTGGAGCTTACCTAAAATGGGGTGGAAACGTCGACGATGAACGGCGGAGCTAAACCGGCCGTGTAGGCTCACGGTCAACGGCGGCAACGGGGACGGCACGGGGCTGGTTCGGCGGCTCCAGAGACTTCCAAGGCCTAAAAGTATTAGCTTTACATGTTAGAATGGTGAGGAAGGGAATGGGGTGAGCTTGGACCGCCCGGGTCTCCTATGGTTCCGCAACGACGAAGATGGAGCGGAAGGGAACGGTTCCGGTCGGGGCCTCTCCGGGGTGCTCAAGTCACGAAAATGGAAGGAGAGGGAGTTGGAGCTTACCAAGGGAAGACAAGATGATGGCGGTGGCGGTGGCGGTGGAGGGCCGAACGACGACGAACGGGCGGCAGCTTCGGGCGGAGCTCACGGCGGACGAAGGAAGAAGAGGAAGAGAAGAAGAAAATGAAGAAGAAGAGAAGATGGCGTCGGGAAGAATGAGAGGGAGGAGAAGTGAGGAGAGAGAGAGATTATAAGGTAAAATGGGTTTATAAAGATTAAAATAAAGAGTAAGTGGGGTTAGGTGTACTTGGACAAGATGTGAGTGAGACTTGATGTGTGGGTCTTGGAAGTTGTGCCATGACTTGATTGATATGATTGATTGATGGAAAGATTGATGTGACATTGATTGATTTGACAACTTGATTTGACTTGCCTCGATTTGCGTGCCAAATGCACTGATCGGGTCCCGAAGCGCGAACGAATTTTCGGTCTGGGTTCGGTTTCATTCTATCGTATTCGCTCTCAAAAATCCTATTTGATCTAATTCTAAGGACTGAGCATTTACTGGGGGCATTTTCGGTAATTTTCCATTCACGTCTTGCTTCTCGACGTGCACCGGCTGTCTGTCCTTCGGGCGACATTCCTGAAACTGAATCCATTTCTCCATTATGACCATCTTAGAATTCGATTGTCCAAGATCGGAATTCATTTCATGGCCGAAATCTATTAAATTACGACTCTGTTGAATTCCTCAGACCAACGGGCGGCTGTTTAGGAAAATTTCCTAGGTAGCCATTCCCCTTCGGTTGGTCGTCACGAGTTGATCAGACTCGAGTGAGGCTTAACTAGAGCGTATTAATGAAGTATATCCATTCAATTTATAAATTCCGAAAATGGGTCGAAAATCCAGGATGTCACATGAAGTCACCCTCATCGTGGCCATCAATCTCAGCAAAATACCTCACGTCAGTTTCCACCTCCACGAGGAGTCCAAAAAGGTATCGGTGGGATGCTCATCACTACGTCGAGGGTCTGAAAAGATTGGTAACCAACGCCAGTGAGTCAAAGACTCAATAAGCTCACCACTAATCCTAACGTAGGATAAGGTATACTCATCGGTTCGGCCCTAAGATGTCATTTTAGGGCGAGTCGACACTCCCTAAATCGACTACGGTATAGGTAGGGGAAAACGATACGTACGAGCATAATGCTCCAACCCGAGTGTGGGACGCCCCAGGTTAGCACGCAAAATAATCCACACGCCAAAATGTATGAACGAAGCATAACCATGCCTTTAGACTCAGTGCTCAATGCATAATGCTCAATGCCCGATATCAGAATACCGTTTGATCTGCGTTAACGCATCTGGTCCGGCCCCTCGGGCCAGTGCCCCAACCCGAGTGTGGGACGCCCCAGGTTAGCACGCTTATCACTCCAACTACCCGTGCCGCGTACGTCCGGGCGCACCGTGCCTCCACTAGGTACATTAGGTCCGTAAGCTTATCTCTCCACTTCCCATGCGGTAAACACCTCAGGGCCATCTCACCCTTATCTCGCCTCGTGAGGATGCATGCCATGCTCACAACTAATTCGATGCACGTCAGTCACGTATGCCACGATGCATAGTATAAAATTTCCAGACAAACCATTTAATGTACGTGCATAATATGGCACGTCACGAGTTGATAGCAAAATATGTTCATTAAGGGATGTGTTCCATAATTATGGCGAAAGCGTTGAACGTAGACAACCTAGCTTCTCGGTCCAAGTCCTCTCAGCCCAATCTA
This sequence comes from Psidium friedrichsthalianum, assembly GCA_019149425.1. Classification (NCBI taxonomy): domain Eukaryota; kingdom Viridiplantae; phylum Streptophyta; class Magnoliopsida; order Myrtales; family Myrtaceae; genus Psidium; species Psidium friedrichsthalianum. The sequence continues at coordinate 10,701 of JAGVVM010009378.1, forward strand.
GGTCCATCATTCACTCGTGGCCTGCTAACCATTCTCAGGCTCCCAGATTTCATTTCAGATCCTCCATGTATCAAATTCCACGTTTCCCTAAAACAAGATCAACTTGCCTCACCTAATTCCACATGTTAAGCTCTTCGGGCCAATTGCCCAATTGGGCCATAATTACTATCCTTTACTCGCGGCCCACGGGCCATATTTTGGACACACCAATTCCACTCAAATGTCCTTTGGATAAATCTCTAAGTCCATTAAATCAAGCCTAATCCATCACTTATGAAATCGCACCTTAAGCCCATCGAATCACACTAGCCCTTGGCCCAATTTGACTCACGGTCCACAACCGCACTTGGGCTCGCAATTTTCACTCAATCATTTTTAGGACAGCCCACTAAGCCCAAATAAACCAAGCCTAAGCCTTTACACACTGAAAACGTAACCTAGGCCTGTTAAATTAAACTAGCCCATTTAAGCTCAAATTGACTATTTAGCCCAATAACCAATCTTGCCACCACTCACACTACCCAACCTTAATTCCACCAGCCCACACATATCATTCTCATGCCTAAAACGTCACCTTAAGCCCACAAATTAGCCCGCTCCACTCTTGAGTCTAAATCGGCCTAAATTGGTCTAAGCGATTTACACACTTTTCTAAACCGACTCGCACATCCTATACAATCGACCATCGAAACCATATTCACATACAATATTCCTAGGCTAGGATTAGTAGATTTGCTTACCGGAATGGGGTGTGGAAGGCGACGACGACGATGGGACTCGCGGTGGCTGAATGAGGAGCTTGCGGCCAACGGAGAGGAACAGCGGCAAGGGGCTGATTAAGGGATAAATCGAGGCCAAATCAAGCTATAAAAACAAGAACATACCATGGATATAAGTTTCCTAGGTCTCCAAGGTCAGATTATGTCATTCGAATGCAAAGCACGAAACGGACTATGAAAAACAGTTTTGACGACCGTGACGGAAACGCTCGAACGGAGGCTCAAATCATATCAGATTGAAATGAAACAAGGTTTTGTGAACTCACCTCAGATGGGGCTACGGCATATCCAAAAATTAGGAAAATCCGACGGTCGGATTTTCGTCGGTGGCCTATTGAAATTGGGTGGCAGTAGGGAAATCTAATCTGCACAGGGTCACGATTTTGCTTCATTTCGAGGGTGTTCCGAACTAGATCCTGGGAAAAAGATTTCAGATCCTCGAAGCTTTTCGTCTTACGGTCATGTGGGAGAAAACGGAGAGTCATTTGGACTCCGGACGAGCTCGAATGAGCCATTTTTGTCTGGGTGTGCGTTGGAACGCGCGGAAACGCGAGAGGGAGAGATGAGGAGAGTTCGGCCGAGAGAGAGGAGAGGAGGAGGAGGGCTGGCCGAAAACTTGAGAGGGAAAATGAGGGAAAGAGAGAGAGTGGAAGGTTTATAATGAAGATGAGGACAAAATTCAAATTAAGTTAGTGGGATAGGTAGAGTTGGTGGAGGGGTTCTTAAGTTGACTTGTACTTTGATGGATGGATTGATTGACTTGAAAATGACATGATTTGACTTGATTTGATTGACAAGACTTGATTGATTGATGGGACATTTAACGAAACATTTTCTCGTGATTCGTGCCAAATGCACTGATCGGGTCCCAAGCGCGAATGAATCTTAGATTGAAAATTCCATTACATTGATGTGCTCATTCTACCATAATTATAATCATTCTCAACCTAAGGACTGAGCACAGACCGGGAGCAATTCGGTAAAATTCCAACTTACGTCTTGCTTCGCGATGTTCTCCAGCTGTCTGGCCGACTGGTGGTGCTACTGCAACTGAATCCAATTCTCCTTTGTGACATTCATAAAAATTCAATTGTACAAGATCGAAATTTATTTTGTGGCCAAATCCATTAAATGACGATTCTGTCGAATCCTCAGACCAACGGGCGGCTGTTTAGGAGTTACGCGTTTCGACCTATCAGGTCCGAGTACTTTAACATCCTAGATAGCCTTTTCCCTTCAATTAGTCATCTTGAGTTAATCAGGCTTGAGTGAGGCTTAACTAGAGCGTATAAATGAAATATATCAATTATATTTATAAATCCCGAATATGGGATGAAAATCCATAATGTCACACCCTAACACCTAGAACCATTGTCTTTAGGCCCGTGGAGTCCTTCAAAGCCGCCAGAACAGCCCCCACATCGCCGTCCCTCGTCCGTTGGCCGCGAACTCTCTGTTCGGCCATCGCGAATTCCGTCGTCGTCGTTGCTTTCCTCACTCCATTCCCGTAAGCAAATCTACTAATTCTAGCCTAGAAATATTGTATGTGAATTAGTTTGGATGATAGAATACACGGCTTATGAGAAATGGTTGGAAAAGTGTATGAATAGCTTAAAATGATTTATACCGATTTGGGCCTCAAGAGTGAGCGGGCTGATTAGTGGGCTTAAGGGTGTGATTTTGGGCGTGAGATTAGTGTGTAGGGGCTGTGGAAATAAGGTTAGGTAGTGTGAGTGGTGACAAGATTGGTTAGTAGGCTAAATAGGCAATTTGGGCTTAAATGGACTAGTTTGATTAAATGGGCTTAAGGTGTATATTCATGTGTGAAGAGTTGGGCTTGGTTTATTGGGCTTAGAGGACTGCCCATGAGTCGATGTGAGTGAGATTATGAGCCCATGTGAGCCCATGGACTGCGAGTGAAGGAATAGCAATTATGGGCCGAATTGGACAAATGGGTCGAAGAGCTTAACATGTGAATTTGCGTGAGGCAAGTTAATCTTGATTTAGGGGATGTAGATTGCGGTCCATGGGATGATTTAAAAGAAATTTTGGGAGTCCGGGTGTGGTTAGTGGACCTAAGTGAAGATTGGGTTGCATTAGGTTCGAGAGGAGCTTAGGCTCAGAATGCTAGGTTAATGCTTCGATAGAAATTAATTGAGCTTATGCCTAGATAAATATGTTTTGCTAATAGCTCATGACATGCCATATTATGCACGTACATAGAATGGTTCGTCTGGAAATTGTGTTCTATGCATTGTGGCATATGTGAAGTGCATTAAATTGGTTGTGAGCATTGCATGCATTCACACACAGCTAGATAAGGGAAAGAATGGCCTTGAGACGTGTTTACGCGGGGAAATTGGAGAGATAAGCGTGCTGACCCGATGTGCTGGCTTGGGGCACGGTGCGCCCTGACGTGTGCGACACGGGGTAGCTAGAGTGATAAGCGTGCCAACTTGAGGCGTCCCACACGCGGGTTGGGGTATGGGCCTGAGGCATATGATACGTTGGCCAGACCTGAGGCGTGTTTACACGGGTCGAATGGTATTCTGATACCAAGCATTGAGTATTGTGCATTGAGCACTAAGTCTGGAAACATGGCATGCTTCATCCGTACATGTTGGCATGTGGATTTATTTTCTGGCTATGCATGATCACTAGGTCGATTTGGTTGTATGTATCGTACCCTACCTATGCCATCATCGAGAGAGATGACTTAGAGAGTGCCGACACGCCTTAGAATGACATGTTAGGGCTGAACCGATGAACATACCTTATCCTACGTTAGGATTAGTGGTGAGCTTATCGAGTCTTTGACTTACTAGCGTTGGTTGCTAATACTTTTAGACCCCCGATCGTAACGATGAGCATCCCACCGATACTTTTTGGACTCCCCGTGGAGGTGGAGACGGACGTGAGATACTTTACCGAGACCGATGGCACCATTTGGGCCAAACACCTGACCACTGTATGGGTAGACTCTGGAGGTCCGCTTTTGGCACTGCATAGATACGATGCATTGATGGTTAGGAGAGGCCAGGAGTTCAGGGGACCCGTGAGAGCCTTCGACATCTCAATTGAGGAGATGGGAGATCCCTTCATTCTCCGTCCTATTACCTTTGGTGGAGAGATCATTAACCCAGAGCTGAGCAAGCAGCCACCACCAACAGGGCATATGGAGATCGATGGCCATGAGAAGGGTGACCCCATGGACACCGAGCCATCCTCCTCATAAATACGAGGAGGATCTCGAGGAGCTACCTTGGCAGTCGGATTGGAGCGACACCGACCGGGAGTAGTCTTTTAGGTTGAGGTGTCTAGAGGAGCGTGGGATTTTGGACCGAAGTTGTATTTTCTTTTGATGGTCTTGTACCCTAACGCTTGTATATATTGACTGTTATCTTTGACCATGTGTTTTCCCTTTTCTACCCTATTATCGTGTGTGCATGTCTGGGTAGGAGTTTCGCTTTCGCAAGTGAGATATGGTTTCCTAAGGCGTCATCTGGCCACGACGAAGTTCCTGGGCCGTCGTAGATCGTGGGCCAGGCGGCGAGGATCGACGGGATGTCGCGAGCCCGTGGGGTTCGGGGTAAGACATCTCTGATTAAATGGTATCAGAGCAAGGTCAGCTCAATAAGAGACTATTCGAGGTCTGGAGTGATAAGGCTGATGACTATGGGGTAGTTAGATAGACAGACCCTAAGCTTAGGATTAAGAAGGGTATGATCGCATGAATTGATTAGCACATGTGACTGTTAAGTTGTGTTATTTGTCTAGAGTTGTTTTAGACTATATTGCCTGTTGACTAAGCTACAGGTACGTCAGGACCTGAGGTAAAGTTCTTGAGCCTAGCTCTGTTAGAGGTGTCCTTTGAGTATTGATTACTGAATGCTGAATGCTGATTGTTGATTGCTGTCACGCCCCAAATCCTACGGGCTCACGACATCCCGTCGATCGGCGTCTGCCTGGCCCACGATCAGCGACGACCCAGGAAATTCGTCGCTACCAAACGACGCTTCGAAAACAAACTCACCTATGGAAGCGAAACTCCAATCCAGACATGCACACACGATAATGAGGTAGAAAAGGGAAGACACACGGTAAAAATAACAGCCAATACATACATATATCAACAAGCGTTAGGGTACAATACCAACAAAAGAAAATACAACTTCAGTCCAAAATCCCACGCTCCTCTAGACACCTCGACCTAAAAGACTACTCCTCGTCGATGTCGCTCCAATCTGACTGCAAAGGTAGCTCCTCGGGATCCTCTTCGTACTCAGGAGAGGAAGGCTTGATGTCCATGGGGTCGCTCTCCTCGTGGCCATCGATCTCCATACGCCCTGCTGGTGGCGGCTGCTCGCTCGGCTCCGGGTTAATGATCTCTCCACTAAAGGTAATAAGACGCAGGAGGAAGGGATCTCCCATCTCCTCAATCGGGATGTCGAAGGCTCTCACGGGTCCCCTGAACTCCTGGCCTCTCCTAACCATCCACGTCTCGTATCTATGCAGTGCCAAAAGCAGACCTCCAGAGTTTACCCATACAGTGGTCAAGTGTCTGGCCCAAATAGTGCCATCGGTCTCAGCAAAATATCTCACGTCTGTCTCCACCTCTACGGGGAGTCCAAAAAGTATCGGTGGGTTGCTCATCGATACGGTCGGGGGTTTGAAAATGTTGGCAACCAATGTCAGTGAGTCAAAGACTTAACAAGCTCACCACTAATCCTAACATAGGATAAGGTATGTTTATCGGTTCGACCCTAACATGTCATTCTAGGGCGAGTCAGCACTCTCTAAATCGTCTCTCTTGACAACGGTATAGGTAGGGTATGATACATACAGCCAAATCGACCTAGGGATCATTCATAGCCAGAAACTAAATCCACATGCCAACATGTACGGATGAAGCATGCCATGATTCTAAGCCTAGTGCTCAATGCTCGATGCTCGATGCACAATGCTCAATGCTTGGTATCAGATTACCATTCGACCCACGTAAACACGCCTCAAGTCTAGCCAGCGTATCGTACGCCTCAGGCTTGTGCCCCAACTTGCGTGTGGGACGCCTCAGGTTGACACGCTTATCACTCCAACTACCCCGTGTCACGCACGTCCGGGCGTACCATGCCCCGACCTAGCACATCGGGCCGGCACGCTTATCTCTCCAACTTCCCAGCACAAACAGGCCTCAGGGCCATTCTCACCCTTATCTCGCCATGCGTGAATGCATGCCATGCTCACAACCAATTCAGTGCATGTCACATATGCCACAATGCATAGAACACAATTTCCAGATGAACCATTCAATGTACATGCATAATATGGCATGTCACAAGTTATTAGCAAAACACATTTATCTAGGCGTAAGCTCAATTAATTTCTATCGAAGCGTTGAACATAGTCAACCTAGCATTCTGAGCCTAAGCTCCTCTCGAGCCCAATTCAACCCAATCTTCACTAGGTCCACTAACCACTCTCTGGACTCCCAATTTTCTCTTTTTAATCAGCACATGAACCACCATCTACGTCCCTAAATTAAGACTAGCTCGCCTCATACAAACTTGTGTACTAAGCTCTTGGGGCCTATTTGTCCAATTCGGCCCATATTAGCTATTCTTTCACTCGCGGTCCATGGGCCTCACTTTGGTTCACAATTTCCATTCAAATCAACTCTTGGGCAGCCCTCTAAGTCCGGCAAATCAAACCCAATTCGTCTTACATGAAACCATGCTCTAAGCCCACTTGAACTAATTAGCCCATCTAGGCTCAAATTGACTCGCGGCCCATAACCACACTTGGGCTCGCAAAATTTTCATCCAAATCATTCCTTGGACTGCCTACTAAGCCTAATAACTCAAGCCCAAACATTTGCACATGAAATCACACCTTAAGCCCATTGGATCAAACTAGCCCATTTAGGCCCAAATTGACCATTTAGCCCAATAACAAACCTTGCCTCTCCCACCACTAACCAATCTCATTTCCACAGCCCACACACTCCTTCTCATGCCTAAAACGTCACTCTTAAGCCCACAAATCAGGCCGCGCGCTCTCAAGGCCTAAACCGATCTAAACCGTTTACACACTTTTCAAACCATTTCACATATGCCATGTATTCTAACCATCCAAACCAAATCATATACAATATTCCTAAGCTAGGATTAGTAGATTTCCTTACCGAAATAGGGTTGGAAGGCGACGACGATGATGGAACTCGCGGCCAACAGAGGGAGGGACGGTGGCAAGGGCTGGTCCGGCGGCTTTGAAGGACTCCACGGGCCTAACAACAGTGGTTCTAGGTGTTAGGGAGGTCAATGAATCGAGTGGAACAAGTCTACGTGGTCGGGTTTTCATCAGAGCAAAACGACGAACGGAGAGGACGACGAGAACGAGGGCTGGTCGGGGGTTCAAATGGGATTTCAAGACCATGAAAATGAAGAGACGACGGGCCGAAGGACTTACCAAGATGATGAGGAGTCGTGGTGGCGGCGGACGACAGTGGGTGGAATGACGGCGACGGCTTGGAGTGGCGGACGAAGAAGCCGAGAGAGGGAGGAAGAGATGAACGGCGTCGGGAGAGAGGAGAGGAGGAGGAGGATGGGTCGGCCGAAACTTGAAGAGAGGGGGAAATGAGGAAGAGAGAGAGGGTGGAGAGATTATAATGGAGATGAAGAAAAAATTCAAAAATAAGTTAGTGGGTAGGTAGGGTTAGGTTGAGGGGTTTTCAAGATTGATGGACATTTGATGGACTTGATTGATTGTCTTGGAAATGACATGATTTGACTTGATTTGAGTGACAAGACTTGATTGATTGATGGGACATTAGACGAGACATTTTCTCGTGATTTGTGCAAATGCATTGATCGGGTCCCGAGCACGAACAAACCTCAGACTAAAATTTCCTCTACACCGATGCGTTCATTATACCATAATTATAATCATTCTAAATCTGAAGATTGAGCACAGACTAGGGGAATTCAGTAAAATTTCAACTTACGTCTTGCTTCGTGACGTTCTCCGGCTGTCTGCCCAACTGGCGACGCTTCTGCAACCGAATCCAATCCTTTATCATGACATTCATAAAAATTCAATTGTCTAGGATCGGAATTGTGACAGTCTGAAAATTCGACCCCAAATTATCGAAATTTCAGTATAAAATGGATATATTTTATTAGTGTGCTCTAATCGATACTCACTCAGAATTAGCTACTCTGAGACGACTAATCAAAGGGGAATGGCTACCTAGGAAATTTTCCTAAATAGCTTCCCGTTGGTCGGAGATTTCAACAGAGTTGTAATTTAATGGATTTGGCCACGAAATGAATTCCGATCTTGGACAATTGAATTTTTATGATGGTTACAATGGAGAATTGGATTTAGTTGTAGAAGCGTCGCCAGTCGGGCAGACAGTCGGAGAACGTCGCGAAGCAAGACGTGGGGTGGAAATTTAGCGAAAAGCCCCGATCGATGCTTAGTCCTTAGAATTAGAATAATTAGAATTATTTTAGAATGAACGCGTCAATGCAATAGCTTTTTCAGTCTGAAGTTCGTTTGCGCTCGGGATCCATCGGTGTATTTAACTCGCAGCCCGAGGCAATGTCCCGTCAGTTGTCACATCAATCAATCAAAGTCAAATCAAGTCCCATCAAGTCATTTCAAGATCAATCAAGTACAATCTCTCAAATCACATAAACCCCACCAACTAACCTACCTAACCCACTAACTTGACTTTTGAATTTTATCTTATTACAATTATAATCTTCTCTCTTCTCCCTCACTCTTCATTTTCGGCCGGCCTCACCATGCCCCTCTTCCTCCCGAAATCTCTCTCCCTCTCTTCCTCTCTCGGCCTCTCCTTCGTCCGCCCAACGCCGCCGCCGTTCCGCCGCATCACCGCCATCGTCGGCCACCCCCGTTCATCCCCATCACTTGTAAGCTCCCTTAGTCCTTCACCCCTTCATTTCCGTGGCCATAGAGCCCTCTTTTGATTCCGACCAGACCTCATTCTCTCCCTCTCTCTCGGGTTGCTTTTGTCCGCCGCCCAAGATCGCCACCGTCGCCGCCTCTTCCCGCCACCGTCGGTCATCACCAGCCGTCCCCACCTCTTGGTAAGTCCCTCAACCTCTTTCCTCTTCATTTTCGTGGCCTTAGAGGCTCATTTGGAAGGCCGACCAGACCCCATTCTCAATGCTCCTCCATTCGTCGTTCTTGCACCGTTGGAATTCCGGCCACCCAAACTTGTTCCGCTACTTCCTTAGCCTCTCTAACGCCTAGGATCATTGTTATTAGGCCCTTGGTGTCCCTTGAAGGTGTTGGAACAGCCCCAATGCCGCCGTCTCTCCCTCTTGAGCCGTGAGCTTCATTCGGCCATTTCGGGCCTTCGTCGTCTTCGCCGCCTTCCACACTCCATTCCGATAAGCATATCTACTAATCCTAGCTTAGGAATGATGTATGTGATGTTGGTTTATGTGATAGATCGATTGGTGTAAGTGTAATGGTTAGAAAACGTGTAGAACGGCTAGGACGGTTTAGCTCATTACGGAAATGCAAAGATGAACGAGTTGATTCGTGGGCTCTAGCGACAAGAATGGGCTGAGGATGATGGTTATGGGCTGTGGTATGGTGATTGGGGCTTGGGAAAGAGAGGTAAGAAAGGCAAATGGGCTAGATAGTTAGTTTGGGCTAAATTGGACTAGTTGGGATTAATGGCCTAAGTTGGTTTTCATGGGAGCGGGCTTGGGCGTGAATCATAAGGCTTAATGGCATGAATTGGGGTGAGTTTCAAGTAAGGGATAGTGTACCCAAGTGTGCCAAGGGCCATAAATTGATTTGGGCTAAATGGGCTTAATGGGCTTAAGTTGGGCTTTCATGACAAATGGGCTTAGGCGTGAATTCTAGGGCCTTTCGGGCTGGTCTAGCTTGAGTTTAAATGAGTGCATGATGGACCTAAGTGTGGTTATGGGCCGCGACTTGGGTTGGGCTTAGAAAGGGCTAGTTGGTCCAATTAGGTTAAGGCTAAATTTGAGTAAAAATGGGAGTTGAGTTTGCAATATGGGACATAATGGACTGTCTAGGATGGATTGGGATGAAATCCTTTGGGCCAAAATTATGGATGTGGACCGAGGGTCACGGTGGGCTCAAGTGAACTAGTCTTGAATAAATGGGCCCGATGGGCTTACGTAAGGATTGAGCAGGACGAGGTGACCTTGAGTTAGAAATTGTCGGACATGGTCCATAGATGGTTTGGAAATAAAAATCGAGCGTACAATTGAGGTTAGTCGGCCAAGAGTGATCAATAGGTCGGAAATTGGACTTGAGAGGAATATGGCCAAACTGGTATAGGGAATGCGTGCTCGATAGAAACCTATCATCTATATGAATTGTGATAACATGTTTTGTAACTGAATTGTGATATGCCATGTTATGCATGCGTGTTGACTTGCCTGGCTGGAGTCTCGTGATTGTGCATTGTGGCATGTGTGGGATGCTTGGGCCTTGATTTGAGCATGAGCATGGTATGCACTCTCGCGTAGAGTGATAAGGGTGAATAGCCTTATAAGGCGCTCGTGCATGGGAGTTGGAGAGATAAGCGTGCGGACCTAAGGTACTTGGTGGAGGCACGATGCGCCCGAACGTGCGCGGCACGGGGTAGCTGGAGTGATAAGCGTGTCAACCTGGAGCGAACCACACACGGGTTAGGACACAAGCCTGAAGCGTATGAGACGCGGGTCGGACCCTTCGTGGTCGTATGCAACTGTGTAACTTGACATTATGCATATTGCATCGAGCATCGAACCCGAGACGTTGGCATGTTATGTTTGTTCATCCCTGTATGTAACAATTTTCCTGTTTATACCTGATCTCTAGCGGATTGAACTACGCTCGTTGTAACTTACTTATGTCACCATTAGATGGAGATGTGTTAGAAAGCGTAGCTAACCCTAGAAGGCAGGATTAGGGCCGAACTGACTAGCATACCTTATCCTACGTTAGGATTAATGGTGAGTTTATTGAGTCTTTGACTCACTGGCGTTGGTTGCCAATCTTTTCAGATCCCCGACCGCAGTGATGGATATACTCTCGATACTTTTTGGACTCCCAGTGGAGATAGAGGTCGATGTGAGTTATTTTGCAGAGAGAGATGGTACTGTCTAGGCCCGACATTTGACCACTGTTTGGGTAGACCATGGTAGTCCGCTCCTGATCCCTCATAGGTATGAGGCTTGGATGGTGAGGAGAGATCAGATATTCACGGGACCAGTGCGAGCCTTCGATGTCCTGGTGGAGGGAATGGACGACCCTCGCTTTTGCGTCCCACTACTTTTGGAGGAGAGGTCTTAGACCCCGAGCCGAACGAGCAGTTACCGTCTCCAGGACGCATGGTGATCGACGGCCACGCGAGGGTGACCCGATGGATACCGAGCCTTCCTCTCCAGAGTACGAGGAGGACCTAGAGGAGCTACCCCGGCAGTCAAACTGGAGCGAGATCGACCAAGACTAGACATTAGGCCTTAGGCTGATTGGTCTGGTAGAGCGTAGGATTCTGGTTTGTATTTTGGTTTCCCTTTTTGTGGTCTGTATCCTAACACTCGTGATATACATTTATATATGGTTGTTTTGGTTGTTACTGATGGCCACATACCCTTTTGTCCTCTACCCCATTATCGTATGCATGCATGTATGGGTTGGAGATTTGCTTCCGCAGGTTAGTGTTGTTTTCGAAGCGTCGTCTACCGTAACGAATTTTCCTAGGTCGTCGCTGATTGTGTGCGAGACGGACGCAGACAGATTTGGCAGGATGTCGCGAGCCCCTAGTGTCCGGGGCGTGATAGGAATTCACTTCGTGGCCAATCCATTAAATAGCACTCTGTCGAAATCTTGGACCAACGGGCGGCTGTTTAGGAATTACGTACGTCCATGTATTTTAGTATCCTATGTAGCCATTCCCCTTCGATTAGTCATCTTAGAGTAGTTAATTCCGAGTGAGAATCGATTAGAGTGCATTAATGAAATACATCCATTCTTTATTGAAATCCCAATAATTGGGTCGAATTTTCAGACTGTCACAATTCTTCCCTCCTTATAAAAATTTCGTCCTCGAAATTTACAGACTACAATTCCACTCAACCAGAAAAGGATTACAACTGACTAATCGAATAAATGTGGATACTTCTTCTTCATCTCGGTCTTCACTCTCCCCATGTAGCTCCTTCGGTCTCGTGATGTTCCCAGATTATCTTGACCAGTGGTACCGTCTTGTTCCTCAGGACTTGCTCTCTTTGGTCCTCGATTCTTACTTGTCTCTCCACGTACGAGACTCGATCATCCACTTCAATGACTTTATGATCGAGTATATGGTTTGGGTCGAGCTCGTACTTCCTTAACATCGACACATGAAACACGTTGTGAATCTGGGATAAGTTGGACGGCAATGCTAGATGATAAGCCAACGTCTCGACCTTTTCCAATATCTCGAATGGTCCAACAAATCTTGGGCTCAATTTCCTTTCTTGCCAAATCGAGATAGTCCTCTCATCGAGGACACCTTCAAAAATACATGGTTTCCAACTTGGAACTCCAATGGCCTACGTTGCTTATCTACGTAGCTCTTCTGCCTACTCTGCACTGTTCCTTAACCTATCCCTGATCACTTTAACTGCTCTATCGACTGCTGGGACCAACTCCGAACTTGTTATGCTCTTCTCTCAAACCTCGTCCCACAGATCAGTGTCCTGCAGGCTCTTCCATATAATGCCTCAAAAGGTGCCATCCTAATACTTTGCTGATAGCTATTGTTGTAGGCAAACTCCACCAAATGTAATTGTTCCTCCCAACCACTTTAAAGTTTATTACACAAGGCTCTTAACATATCCTCCCATGTCTGTATGGTCTTTTCTCCGATTGACCACCAGTCTGCGGGTGATAGGCTGTAACTAATCTCAACTCTGTTCCCAAAACACCCTGCAGACTAACTTTTTAGAAGGTTGAAGTAAGCGTGGGTCACGATTCTGACGTAATTGTCACAGGTACTCCATGCGTCTAACGATTTGCCTCCATATAACTCCAGCAACTTTTCTCAAAGCGAAGTCCTTTCGCACTGCGATGAAGTGAGG